>PVJD01006525.1:0-97051 GCA_004026545.1 Mormoops blainvillei
CCCTCAGTGTCTGGTCGCTTCATTTTTCTGTAACACAACCACCACCCTTCTGTCTGACAGTCGTCAGCGTATTTTTTGTCTCTACGAGGCCCTTTTTTTTTTCATTTATTTTTCTTCCTTATTGCACTACTTAGGAACCGACACAATGTTGAATAGAAAAGTTAATACTGGACATCCTCATCTTATTTCCAATTGTGAGACAAAACTTCAGGTATTTTTTCATTAGGTTGGATTTTAGCTGTAGGTTGTCATTGTTTATATAACCTTTATTAGATTAAGGAAAATCCTCTCTGTTTTTGGTCTCTTAAGGGTTTTTATACTAAATATATATTGAAATTTATCAAATAGTTTTCCTACATTTATGAAGTTAAATATGATTTTCTCCTATATTTGGTAAGGGTGGTGAAATTTATTGATTGATGATGTCTCAATATTTAACCAACAAAAAATTGCATTTTTGGAATAAACCTCACTTGTATTATCTTGTTTAGGATTTTTGTATCTGTGTTGGAAGAATTTGGCCTCGGTTTTCATTTATTTCTAAGTCATTATATGATTTTGGAATCAAAGTTGTCCTGGTCTCTTAACACAAGTTAAAAATTGCTTCCTTCTTTCCCTTTTTTGTGAAATAGTTTGTTTATAGCTGTTTTGATTGCTATAAACTTGTGGTATAGTCTGATATTAGGTAGTGTGATTCCTAATTGTACAATTTAAAAAGAGTGAGTTTGTGCATGATTGATTTTATGCACATTATTTCATCCTTAAATATTTGCAAAAATTCAGCAGCCAAGCACCTAAGCTTAAAGTTTTAGTGTATGTCTGGGAAGGTTTTAATTGCGAATTCAATTTCTTTAATGAATATAAATCTATTTAAACTTTCTATTAAGTCCTGTACAAACAGTATTTTTCAAGAATTTGTCTTTCAATTAAGTTTTCAAACATCTTAGCATAAAAGTGTTCATAATATGTTCTTTTGTTATTGAGATATAATTCACATACCATAAACTCACTCTTTTTAAATTGTACATTTCTGTGATTTTTAGTATCTTTACAGTTTGTGTAACCATCACTATTATTAATCCCTGAACATTTCACATAACCATTAGCAGCCACTTTCCACTTCCTCTGCTCCTAGCCTATGGCAACCACTAACCTACTTTCCGTCTCCATAGACTTGCCTATTCTGAACATTTCATTTTGTGACATTTTGTGTCTGGCTTCTTCCACTTATTATAGTGTTTATAAGGTTAATCTATATTGTGGTATGTATCAGTGTTTTATTCCTTCTTATGGCTAATATTACAATGTATGTATACACTGCATTTTGTTTATATGTTTATTAGTTGATGGACATATGAATTACTTCCAGTTTTTGACTGTTCTTTATGCTATTGCTATGAATGCTTGTGTAGAAATTTTTGTGAATATATGTTCTCAGTTCTCTTTGGTATGTACCGAAGAGTAGAATTGCTAAGTCACTTTGTGACTCTGTGCATACCATTTTGGAGGACTGACAAGTTGCTTTCCAGAGCAGCTGCACCACCCATGTTTGAGCATTCCAATGTCTCCACATTCTCACTAGAATTTATTTTCCTTTTATTAAAAAAAAAATAGCCGTTCTAGTGGTTGTGAAGTGGTATCTCAGGGTTATTTGATTTGCATTTCTCTAATGATTAGAGATGGTGAGTATCATAATGTATTCTTAATGTATTTTCAATGTCCGTAGTGATGTAGAGATGTGGCCTTTTCATTTTGCAGATGGATAATTTATGGGGTTTTTTTCTCTGCTTGTCCATTATCATTCTTGCTAGGGTGTTATCAGTTTGTTTGTTTTTTTATCTTTCCAAAGAATATATTTTTAGCTTCATTGCTTTTCTTTTTTATAGATTTGCTTTCTCTGTCATTACTTCCTGCATTCTCTTATTTCTTTGGGTTCAGTTTTTTATTTTTATAGTTTCTTGAAATAAAAGTATAAATCATTTATTTTCAACCTTTCTTATATTGTAACATATGCATTAAAGTTCTAATTTCTCTTCAAATCACTGCTATAACTACATCCTCCTTAAAATAACATATTGTATTATTATTTAATGAAACATATTTTCTAATTATTATTCTGATTTATTTTTTGATTCATGAGTTATTTGGAAAATTGTCAACTTTTCCTATTGTAGATTTCTAGCTTATGCTATTTATGCTATTTAAATCCTTAGGAATTTGTTGAGACAAAGTGGTTATAAAATATAAAGAAGTCTAAAAAACATATAGAAATTCATACTCATGCCCTTGTATTTTAAGAGCGGGAACTTTAGGGGGTTCTTCCAATTTTTGTTCTTTACCTCTTTCATACATATGTAAATAAAAAATATTGCTTAGAAATATAATCATAATAAAAACTGTGCATACACTGTGTATTTATATATGTATAACCTCTCTATAGCAGGTTCTATAGACTACAGCGACCCTAACTCTAGGGCAAATTGGAATTATTGAAAAGATGAATGCAGATTATTCTCTTTCATGCCTGCCCTTTGAAAAGTGAATGAAAATTCTTCCCATGTGATCTGTCACTGCTGCAGCTTCTGTCTCAGACTTTCCCCAGGTCAAACCCTGACAGAGCCTTGGGACATAGATTTCTTATTTGCACTTTGAAACTCCATTTTACTTATAGCCAAACTTCCTAATACACACTGGCCCACAAAACGTGTCCTCAGACCATTTGAAGTTCTATGTTGCAAATTTTCACAACAAATATTCTACTTTTGGAATAATAATACTTTTTACTTTTTTATGGTTGTTGTTTCCCATCCACACAAGATACAGTACAGGCCATGCCAATATCATTCAACACTGTAACTGAAAATATAGCACAACTATTTTGGAAATGTTTGGTGATTGATTAAAAATTTGAATATATATCCACCCTTTGGTCCTGTAAATCCAGTAAAAGAAAGTAGAAAACATAAGTCCACAAAAACCTTTGTATAAGAATTTTCAATCAGATTTATTCATAATAGCCAAAATCAGCCTAGATTTCCATTAACAAGAGAACAGACAAACAGTTGTAGTTTCATACAATGAATACTACTGACAATATAAAGAAAGACCATCATATAAAGAAAGACTACTCACAATATAAAGAAAGACCAACAACACAGGTGACTATCAAAGCACTGGGCTGAGTGAAAGAAGCTAGAAACAAACATTCTGTAGGTTGCATGTATATTCGGCCCTAGAATAGGCACAATTAACTGATGGAGTTGGAAGCCAGATCAGTATACACCTCTAGCTTCCAGGGTGGTAGAAACTGATCAGGAAAGGGAACAAAGGAAATTTTTTGATTAAGAAATATTCTGTGTATATATTCATCAAAGTTAATAAAACATTTACGTAATATTTGAGCATTTTAAGCTACATTAATAGTGGCTTGACTTTTTAAAAATTAAGAAGTATTCAGAGAACATTTGATTCATACAAAATCTAGTAATAATTTATTTGACAAATCTAATACAATTCTTTAGCCATTTCAAGACATTCATTTTGACTAAGATTTTTAAGGTAATGCTTTACTAAGAACTTTGGGACACAATTGCACTATAACAGACTGAAAATTAGTAAAAGCTCAATATTACTCTGATGACATTCTAAGACAGTAAAGTTTTTATAGGCCATATTTTGAGGCCTATAAAATTCCACACATTTTAGAATATTTTGGATGTTTATTCAATTTTTTTAAATACATAAACTATATTTTTAAAAAGCATTAAATCACTTGACTGCTGACCTCTGATGGAGCATCTTCACCCTTTATCTCACCAGCTTTACAGCTATTTATCTACTTACCAGCATCGCTTAGGATAAAGCCAACGTTTTGGAGAAAGACAGTCATACCAACTAACTAGCTGTTGAGCAAGATACAAAATTACTCAACTTTTATCACTAAACAATATTTAAAAATCTAAAATAGTGCCTGGTACACAATATAAACTTAATAAATGTCAGTTTCATTCTTGCAGAGTACCCCTAACAAATGTGTTTTCTTCTCGCCTCTCTTTCCTGACCCTTTTGTAATGCATGCCAATGACATGTTGGGGAGGGGGGTCATGTAGGGGATGAGAAAGTCTGATATACAAGGGTATGAAAACTGTCTTTTCTGGCTGTCTTTAAATCTGTTACTCAATGTATTTTTGTATTGAAAATAACAACGAATGTTAAAATCAGGAAAAATAAATTTCTGTTGCATAAATCAATTCTAAACAATTTTTAAGTTTGTCAATGGTTTTAAACCTAAAGGATTTTGTCAGAGAGTGTTTGAGTCTTTTCTATAAATATGGGAGAGTTGCAGATACTAACTTCTCGATTAGGGAAAGAACAAGTTAAAACTCCCCAGGCAGCTGTGGACACCGCCAGTGGGAAACCTTGGCTGCTCCAGCACATGAATGTGACCTGACATAAGCGCTTACTCATTTCTCCAGAGTAAATGGGAGACTCAAGTCTCTAACTACATGCCCATGATAACGTTCTTCTTTTCTCAATGTTCTTTCAAGCTATTGGATCTAAAGAAAATTATATATAGATCTAATCAGTTCTATGTTCTTAAACATAGCTAGCTCAGTTTGGGTTGTTTTTTTTTCTGATGTTACCTCATGATGAAAACCAGATTAGACATTTTTGAGAGGAATTGACAGAAGAAATTTTATATCTTCATCACCTTATTATGACATGCATGATTTTAAATTTTCCCATTATTGGTGTTGTTGAGGGGCAAGGGCTCCTGCCAGCTGTTTTTAATTTTGTTTCACAGTATGATTGTTCTTCTGTCCTTTATAATTAATAAATATTTTTGTGAGAATACACTTTGAGATGTAAATATTCTACTCTTCATCAAAATTTTACCCACAGTTTTAGCATCTGCTGATATTTCTTTGCTGAATTATTATGATTGCTGTTTAACTGATTTTTCTACTTCTATTGTTTCTTATTTTATTAGATAACATTATATGAAGGAAAACCTTTCTCTTCGTATTTATTTATATTATTGTGGATGCATGGATTCTTATTTAATTCCATTGATTATAATTCATTATTATCACTCTTGTCCCACATTGTCCCAAATTTGGTCAGTGGGAACCTCTTGAAAGCTGACTCTTATGTCCTTTTGACATGACCCCATCATTCTTTGATGTGTCCTTAGTTTCTGACACAAAATAATGTTCCAGGCTTATCTTATGCATTCCCTCACCAGTCCTGGAAAAAGCCATTAACTTCCTCCAGTTATATATAGTTCCTTTAATGAACTGTGTTAGATAGAAACCAACACCTGAGTGATAGGTGTGTTCACTATTACTGGAGTGTTGGTATTCTCAGACAGAGTTGGGGGACATGTGTTGTTTAGATACATACGTTTATAACCATATTTTTTGCACATCGAAAACCATTAATTTTCACTGATACCCTTTGAACCCCAAATCACAAGTTTTATATAATGTTCTCTTCCCTGGCTGGTGTGACACAGGGAATTGAGTGCCAACCTGTGAACCAAAGAGTTGCTGGTTCGATTCCCAGTCAGGGCACATGCCTGGGTTGCAGGCCAGGTCTCCAGTACGGGGTGCATGAGAGGCAACCATACATTGATGTTTCTCTCCCTCTCTTTCTCTCTCCCTTCCCCTCTCTCTAAAAATAAATGAATAAAATATTTTAAAAATATATTTTAAAAAATGTTCTCCCCACATTTGTATGTCTCATCTCTGACAATGACAAACCTGGCCATCATTATCCTTAATTTATTTAGTGTTCAATTCTCATGTATACCACAAATGTCCCAAGGTTAACACTGCTGTTGTCCCCAGTGCCCCTCCTCCCATGCTTGAACTCTGACACCTCATGCTGAGCCCCACCCTAGTCCTCTGCTAATGTTCTCCCCTCATTGCTCTGACCCCAGCCCCCTGAACCAGGCTGAAACCACCAGCTCCCATATGGCACCCTCCTTACACTGCTCAGGCACCAATACCCTACCCCGATAAGATACACTCATTCGAAAGCCAAAAAGCCATGATTCCAAACCATTATACTAGTCCAGACTCTCCAAGAAACAGATGCCAAGAATGAATTCATATATAAGGATTTTATTCAAGAAAATGCCTGTGTAAGAGGAACGAGGGAAGGGGCCTGACAAGCCTGGGAGAGGCTTCAGAGTACAAACAAGCCTGACTCCAAGTGCGAAGAGAACAACAAGAAAGGTTGGGGGGAGGTGTTTAAGGAAGTTTTGACAAACCCATCAGGATATCTCTGAGCCACCGCAGACTATCAGAGGAGTTCTGTGACTCCCAGAAGTCTTTCTGCTTTAGCATCCATTCCCGCCATGTTCCATCATTGGATAGAAAGAGCCTGTAGGAAGCATGGAATAAGCACAAAGCAAGGGGTGGATTTCATGGTCCAGCGAGCAGGACCTCTCGGCAAATTTGCTCTTGTAGCTGGAGGCATGTGACATACATTCTCAGAGCTCCCCAATATTAAAATCAAATCAGAATTACCGCAAAACAAACTCATACACTGAATGTACCAATAAGAAGACAGTTTCTACCAAACCATTGAGCCTTCATATTTTATGCACTGCTCAGAAATAAAGAAAGCACCACGTGAAGTTAAACCCTTTTTTACTACAAAAGTTTTTTGGAAGCGTACCTTTTGGAAGCTTCCTGGAGAAGAGTTGTTATTGAATAAGTAATTATTATCAAATAACTAGACCATGTGTGTAGTACTGTGAGTCAATGTTAAACACGGTGAACAAGCAGGTCTGTTACCATAGACAGAGTGCAGGCTAGCTGGCCATTTTGGAGAGGCAGGCTGTGCACACGTGCAAAGGGCTGTACAGAGAATGCAGGTGTGCTGTGATCCAGGGGAGCCCCACAGACTCCAACTGGCTTTCCCGGATGTGTGAGCACTTGTCCAGCATTGAAAGGTGGGCTGACGGCTGCTGCATCTCCAGGCTTCCTGACAACAGGTCCTGTAGCCCGACACTCTCTTCACTGACCCTGATACCACAGATAGGGAGTCTCCCCCATTAGCCAAGATGGTGCAGGGAAAGGTTCTTACACTGAGCACCCCAACAGCTAAAAAGATCAATGGATGGGACCTGAATGCATCAAAAGCTAGAAAGATGAATCACTAGGTCCCAAGTATAACTAAAGCTAGCAAGGTGATTGGATGGGGGGGGGAGCCCTTCCCTCCTTACCCTTATAAGAACCACTGACTTAAGGAGGAAAAGGAGATGGTCTTTGAGACCAGAGTCCACCATTCTTCCAGGCAGCACCTAAAAGAACCTCTTTACTTTTATGGCAGCACCTGTCTCATGAGTTTGGTTTTCACTGAAACAGGTAGCCAAACCTGCATTTCAGTTATAGGTTTTTCTAAAAGAATAAACTTTTCTAGTAATTATATTCTTTATTTGTGGCCCACAGCATTATAGAGCTTTAATTTTTCATTTAGTATGTTTGACCTTTTTAAAAATGTTGTATCAAACGTTGTCAAATAAATGATTACAAAGAATAGGCAGATTATACACATTTTACAAAATGCAAGATAAAAAGGAGGGTATCATAGGAACAGAGAACTAACTATTTTATGTTATATAGTGTACTGAACAGTTGTAGACATAACTCTGGGCCTTAGAGCTACAATTCAGCATTTCATATTCTCTTGGATATTACCTTTGCATTTAATCCTCACATTTTAACCTCAATTTGAGTGGAAGCCATATATATAAACTTCATAAGCTCAGCTTAAATTTTGGCATAATTCTGAAAAGCCCTGTGGTCTCTAAATACACAAAAATGTTATACAGGAAATATAGGAAACATACATAAATATAGATATAAAATGAGACCTCAAAAGCAAACAGATAAAGACATGAGGAATTAGACACTTGTAATGATTTTTCTGATGAAAGTTGTGAAATCTAATTTTCATGAATATCTCTCAAATTTAGAATATGCCTAAAGATTTGATATAAATGCACCCTTGAAAAGAACTTTAGAAGACAAAACCGAAGATCAAGACTTTCACTAGAGATGGTAGCATAGGTAAACACTGTACTTGCCTCCTCACCTCCCACAACCACATCAAAATTACAACTGAACTATAGACCAACCATCATTCAGATCCATCAGAAATGAAGCTGAATGGAAATCCTACAATTATGCAATCAGAGGAATAATGACATCGAGACTGGTAGGACAGACCAAGTTGCAGAACAGGCTGGCACTACACCCACGTGTAGTGGATAAAAATCAAGAAGGATATCTTGGGAGTGATGGTTCCCAGTCCCACACCAGGTCCATGGCCCAGGGTTCCAGTGCCAGGAAAAGAAGTCTCCATAACTTCTGGCTATAAAAACCAATGGGGATTGAGGCTGAGGAAGATGGAAACTGTTGAAATACCAGGCAGTTCTTTTTAAAGGGCCCAAGCACAGGCTTACTCTGACTCATTCCCTCTGAGCTCTAGTATGGGGGCAGCAGCTTGAAAGGCACCAGAGACACATGGGGAGGAAGTGAATTGTCTGGCATCAGGGTAAGAGCTGAGGAAACAGCTTTGTCCCAGACAGAAGAGCTAGCAGAGTCCATTGTTCCTTTGAAGAGCCCCACCACCATTCCCAACTAACAGAGTTGTCAGGTAGGTGCCATATGTGAGATTCCATCAACCTGGCTCACACATTTGCCCCACACTGGTGATTCCCTGAGGACTTGCTCAAGCCAGCTTTTGGACCCACCCAAGCTGTTTCCAGTGGCTTTTCCAGATGAATGGCTTGTCTTGGCTCCTGCTTTAGATTTTCCTAAATTCTATCAGACAAGCAGCATCTGGTTTCTGTGAGCCCTGCACTTCTCAATAAGTGGCCCCAGTTCTGGTGCTAGCAGCAGCTGGCCTCGGCTCACAGCTTGGCCTCACATGAGCACCTCTAAGCCCAGCACAAGTAGCAGCCATCTGCAGCTCACTTCGTAGCTCATGCCAGGAGGCCCCAGGCAGAACACAGGAGGTGGCTGACCTTGGCCTGCACTTCCTGGGAGGCCCTTGAGCCAGCTCACCCTAAGGACAGGTTCAGACCACACTGGAGCGCCACAACCCAACCACTCCTACAAGCAACACATTGCGGGGTGGACTGACTAGGCACCAGAACCCCACAGAAATTAAGTCCTGCTCTCTGGGGTGGGCTCCAGTGCAGCTTATCCTCCACAGTGGTCAGAAGTTCGTGGTCAGTGGTCACAGTCAATCCTTGCAGCAGGTTGACCTGAGTTAATCCCTCCTATTGACATGTCAACAGCAATCAAGGCTCAACTACAAGAGGAGGGTATACACAGCTCACACAGTGGGTGCACCTCAAATACCCAGCTTGGGTGAGGCTGTGTCACTGAAGCGTACAAGACACTTGCTACATTAAGCCAATCTACAAAGCCTGGGAGACATAGCAGCTCTACCTAATAAAGATAAATACACAGGGAAGCTGCTCAAATAAGGAGACAAAGAAATGTGGTCCAAATGAAAGAACAGAACAAAACTCTAGAAAAAGAACTAAACAAAATGGAGCCAAGCAATCTACTAGATGCAGAGTTCAAAACATTGGTTATAAGAAAGTTCAATGAACTTAATGAGAACCTCAACAGCATAAAAAAATAACCAGTCAGAAATTAAGGATACTAATTGAAAAAGAATAATTTACAGGGGATAAATAGTAGAGTGTATAAAGCTGAGAATCAAATCAGTGATCTGAAATATAATGAAGAAAAAACACCAATCAGAATAGCAAGAAGAAAAAAGAATCCAAAAAAATAAGGATAGTATCAGGGGCAACTTCAGTCATACCAACGTTCACATCATGGGGGTGCCAAAAAAGGAAAGCGAGAGAGCAAGAAATTGAAAACCTATTTGAAAAAATTAATGACAGAAAACTTCCTTAACTTGGTGAACAAAATAGACCCACAGCCCAGGCAATGCAGAGTCCCAAACAAGATAAACCAAAAAGCCCTATACCAAGACACATCATAATTAAAATACCAAAGTTTAAAGACAAACGGAGAATCTTAAAAGCAGCAGTATAAAAGCAGTCAGCTACCTACAATGGAGCTCCCATAAGACCATCAGTTGATTTCTCAATAGAAACTTTGCAGAATAGAAGGGAGTGGCAAGAAATATTTAGTGCGATGAAGAGCAAGGACCTACAACCAAGACTACTCTATCCACCATAGGTATCATTTAGAATCAAAGGCCAGATAAAGACCTCCCTAGGTGAGAAAAGCTAAAGGAGTTCATCACCACCAAACCAGTAATATATGAATGTTAAAGATTCCTCTTTAAGAAGATCAAAAATATGAACAATAAAAGGGCAATAAATATATATCTACCAACAATTGAATCTAAGAAAACAAAATAAATGAACTAGCAGAACAGAAACAGAATCATAGGTACGGAGAATATTTTGATGGTTGCCAGATGGGAGAGGAGTTGGGGGGAATGGGCAAAAAACGTGAAGGGATTAAGAAGTACAAACTGGTTTTTACGAATAGTCATGGGGATGTAAATACAGCATAAGGAATATAGTCAATAATAGTCTAATAATTATATATAGTGTCATGGGTGCAGGATTTATTGGGATGGTCACTTACTAAGTTATATAATGTCTAATCAATGGGGTGTACACCTGAAACTAATATGTCAACTGTACTTGAAAATAAAATATAATTTAAAGACGAAGAACCTAAGACCAAAGCAATATTAGTATAATAAAGAAGTAAAACTATTTGTAAAAATGTTTATGGTTTACAACTATCCAACATTTTATGTATATTTGTGGAATGCCTACAATATGATAGATGCTGCATTTACATGCACAAAATTCTGTTCAAAAAGGCAACCTCTAGTCACATGTATTTATTGAGCACTTGAAATGTGGCTAAGAGTGTGCTTTAAGTGAAAGATGCACACCAAATTTCAGAGACTTAGGATGAAAAAAATAAATAACTCAATAATAATGTTATAATAATTATATAAACAAATGATAATATTTTGGATATATTGGGTTGAAATTTAATATTAATTTAATCTTCTTCTTCATGCTTTTCTAATTTAGATACCAGATATTTTTACATTACATATGGAAATCTCATTATATTTCTTTTGGAAAAAAATGTCATAAGTACTATTGTGGCAGATACTCATGTTTGCCAAACAAGTCTATCTTCCATCCTTTGTAGTACCTGATATATGGCACCCCCTCACTCCCTTTGACATTAAGCTTCCAAGAAGCTTTCTGTGACCAAAGAATTATAAGGAGATGAGGCAAGTGTCACCTCCCAGAAAAGACTTTAAGAGTCAGCGTGCACTTCACTTGCCTGCAGTTGTTACTACAGAAACAGATGTTGTAAAGAGGACTCCACTTGCCTGGATGCTTAGTGACTAATTGGAGCCTTTTCACCCACCCCCATGGTAGGCATGTAGTTTGAGTCAGTTTTAATATTTTAAGCCACTAAGGTTTGGAGTTATAGCATAAACTGGAGTGCAGTGTTTTCCAAACTTCAGTGTGAATCAGAATTACCTAGAGGCTTTTTTTATACCCAGGTTGCATTTCTAACAAGTTTCCAGGTGCGGCTGATGCTACTGTTCCTGGGACTACACTTTGAGAAGCACTGGCCCCAGTTGTCCTGGTTGGTAGGTGCTGTGAATAGGGGGGATAAGGATGAGACCAACTGTGGGGTCAAGTAATAGCTTAAAGAACTCCAACACAATTGTTGATAGCCTTTCAAATACTATTGTTTATCCAAATATACTAATGAGATGAATATCAGCACATCTGTGTTAAGAGAAATGATGACTATGCATTAGACAGGTTGTTGTTTTTGTTCTAAATATTGCAGTGTACTTTTACTTACACTATTCCATCTCAGGTACTGTCTACAATGGCATTTTCTCCTTCTTGCTCTTCTTTGCCCTCCTGTTAGAAAATACAGAGGTTAAATTGTATTATAATAAGCTTAGTCACACAATTTATAACTTGCCTTCTAAAAATACTCCTGTTAGGCGATCTCTGACAAATGCTAGAATTTATTTACTGAAAAACAAAAAAGTGATACTAGTTAACTTGTGCTGAAGCAATTCTTAGTAAAAATTAACCTGGAATCCACAGAAACTAGTCTTAATGTCCTCAAGAGATAATACCATTACTTTCTAGCTACTTTCAAGATGGAAAACGGATGCAAAGATACCAGAGAATATCCAGTGTTTCTGGTTGGCTAATGTGAAAAAACACAAAGGAAGCACAAACACACTTACTATGCAGGTGTCTCAGGGTTTCATTTGGGGCAGAACAGGGGCCAGTTCTTCAACGATGTCCAGTAGAAAATAATCAGCCACGTATAAGTAAAGGGTAACTTTTAAAAAATTATTCAACACCCTCTTCCCAGATTTTGTTTTCTAACAATATTCTCTAACTCTCTTTGAAGAACTGGCTGATTGCATGAGTGTCAACAAGATAGCCCTGCAGCATCTCAAGATGCTAGAAAGGGAGAAAGTGTGGAAAAGACACAACAATGCGGACAGGTGTCAAATGACAAGAGGAAAGGGGGACAAAATTGGGACAACAGCAATAGCATAAACAATAAAATATTTTTTTAAATAAAAAATAAAATATAATTTTTTCTTTTGCACTGAAATTAAAAGAAAAAAGAAAAAAACACAGGAGTTGGTTGAAAGAGCTCCAAATACCCAAAGTTGCAACAATTGCAGCAAACAAAAAATAACACTATATCATTATAATTAAAAGTATAAAATAAATACCCATGAGACAAATAATTGAATAAGTAAATAAGTCAGGGATACAAGACAAACCTCCCCTATAGAAGAATTCCAAATAAATTATGTAGATGTCCACCCTCAAGGAGAAGCTTCACTCCTCACCCTCTAATTGTGGACTACGCTTAGTGATTTGTTTCCAAATACAGAATGGAATGAGGAGTTGGGAGAACAGGTCACTTCACAGTAGAGAAGCCTGGCAAACACTTTCTTTTGCAGGTGATCAAGGTTAACATCACGTTGATAACATGTACCCTTGATACATAAGGTTGAGAATGGCACTTCATCTATGTGGTCTTCCTTCCAAAAAACCATAGCCCACTGAACCTGAGGAAAAAAAGCAGACAAACCCAAATCGAGAGGCATTCTACAAAATACCTGATCAGCACCCTGCAAAACTGTGCAGGTCATGAAAACGCAAGGAAAGTCTGAGAAACTACCATAGCCTAGAGGAGCCTAAGGAGACCTGAGGGTTAAGCTGGTATTCTGGGTAGGATCTGGCAACAAAACAAGAACACTAGAGAAAAACTAATACAACCCAAATAAAGTATGGACTTCAGTTAATAATAATATGTCAATATTGGTCCCTTAGTTGTGACCAATCTGCAACAGTAATATATTAACAAAAGGGGGAAATAGTGTGGTGTATATTGAAATTATGTGTCCTCTCTTTGAAACTTTTCAGCAAATCTAAAACTATTCTAAAATAAAAATTTTATTGAAATATATTTAAAAATCATAGCCACTTTAAAATCTCCTATCTTTTAATCGTGAGATAGCTGAGCTGAGTCAAGATTCAGATCTTTTACATCCTGAATATCCTCCTAGAAATTTTTCCTGCCAGCTACCCAGAGGGCAACTGTGTCAGCCAAGGAAGGCTTCCCTCATGAAAAGGAGATCTGAGCCTTCATGCTGGTGACACTTTCTGATGTTCACTATGACACTGGTAGTTGTATCAATTATGTTGGAAAATTCACTAAAATATTAAATTGTTAGAAATTAGAATAACATTAGTAAAGCCTGAACAGATAAAAGTGTTTGTTATCTTCACCCCATCAGCTGAAACTGGCCCCTTCGGCTTTGAGTGGTCCTGGATTTAATCAATTTTGAACAAGAGATTTAATGATTTCCTTATAGAGGAATGAGCTTCATTCAGGCCGTGGCTCTGAGAATAAATCTAATGATGGAAATGACTCCACTTAAAGTCGTTATTAGGGATTTGCATAAACATATATACAGTGTGGAGGTCAGGAATGGAAATGATTTTAATATGAGGTTAGGGTTTTACACATACCTTTAAAATCCCTAGTTGTTTTCATATAACCAAATTCACATTTCAAATTTTAATCAAAAAACATAAAATGATATTCTGACCATGCATCCTTTATTTTTCCCTTTGACTTCTTTTTCTTTCTCCCTCTCTTTCACACTTTCCTTCCCTCCCTCCCTCTTTTTCATTTTTTAAAAAATTTTGAATTCTGGTTCTTTTTCCATATTTCTCCTGGGGAGAAACCTGAGGATGGGAGGTTTCCGAAGAAGTTTGGGTGCAATTGCTTGTTGGGATGGGGTGGGATGTGCAAACATGCCCCTTGCATCCCGGTGTGATGTGATGCAGGGCCAGCCCAGTGACAACATTACATCCACTGTGTATTCGCACAGCTGCAAAGTCATTGAAATGACCTGTGGGCCCTACTGCTGCATGTATTCAATTAGGACCCTTTATTAATGGGCCAGATCTAAACAAGGAAATGAGGAAATTACTGTGCAGATTGCTCTAATTTATCCAGTCCTTCTTCCCTCTGCCTTTCCCAATTAACCAGAATTTTTCCTGCTTATCCTCTTCCTATAAAGTCAATATTTCTTACTTTTGCTTTTTTTTTTTTTTTTTTTGCTTACATTTACTTTGTTAATGTTCTCCCCCCAGGAAGGGTTTCTTTTCTAATCTAGACTACTCACCCCTCACTGTCTGTAATTTCTTGAAAGATACTGCTTTATGTAGAATTTTAAATCTCATAAGATGAATAAATATACACACTTTTGATGGTGATAATTCAGTGTTTGACTGGAGTTTTACAGGAATGATATAATGCCACTCCCTTCTAGAGAAGAACTGTTAATTTAAAAACATGTAGTCAAGTAGAACTCTATGTATATGCCAACAATGTCCTTTTAGAAAATTGCATGAGGTTTAAGCTATATCACCTTAAAGTTCAGAATGGCCAATCAGAGACTGTTTTTAAGGTAAATAACAAGAAAGAAAAACACACATACTATTGTCTAAAATCTACTTTCTGTGGTTAAGGTTGAAGCGAACCAGCCAGACAATAGTTCAGACCCAAACTACTATTTCTGGTTATAAATAGGCAGAATAAATGCCCCAGGGATATGACTCATATCTAAACTTTGCTAAAAATTGCACGTCAGTTGTTTCCGCATTTGACTTTACAGATATCTGCCTTTTACCTCTGCATAATTTGGGGGGGGTTCAATTGTTTATTTTTCCAAATCCACTATATCCGCATATTCATGCTATAAGACTAGGTGTAGTAGAAGATGCAGATAATTAAATGATGCAATTTCCAGCCTCCAGGAGGTTATAACCCACTTATCATATTACTATAATATAAAAAGAACAAAAATCTGCCATCCCAAATGTTAAGCCCTGCAGGTAGATCAAGAGAAAATTGTATGTAATGTTCCTTACTGGCACCCTTGCCCATCCTCATCCACCCACATCTACCCAGAAGCACCACATTAAATAAGATACACTGAGTAAATATTTAAAATATTTCCCAATATTCATATATTCATCCCTTTTCCCCTGAGACACCATATGCATGACCCCTCCTAACCCCTGATCCCCTCTAACTTTAATTTAACCTGGAAGGGGTGAGGTGGAGCAAGGGCCCCGGAGTGGGTCTGCTCTGTTCCTGGGAAGCTCCATGACCTTGAACAAATTACTCAGCGCAGTCTCCCGATCCAGTAAAAGATGTTTACAATAGAACTTATAACATTATTGCAAGGATTAAATAAAATAATTACAGTATTTAGATAACAACGTTAGACATGGAGCAAGCATTTAATAAACGCTGGCTATTGTTATTATCGATCCGGCGGGTTGCTGCTTCTGTTAACCGCATCCTTGGACTCAGGACGCAGACCAGGCACGCCATGCCCTGCAGCCAGGCGGTGTTGCCAGGCAGCGGCAGGTAGACCCCCAGCACTATGCTCTGGCAAATGGGATGCAGAGATGTCCAGAGGAAAGATAAATTTGCTTTTTCAATTCAGTAGTCGGATAAGGTTTCACAGCAACACAAAATTTATTGCTTTCCCACACTATCACATAATTATATTTAAATTCTATTTACAAGGCTCGCTTCAAAAATTCAAAATAGACTTGCTTTCAATCCAGGTTGAAATGATACTGTGCTGCACTGGCCCATGACTCCTTCAGTGAAAATAATCCTGTATAGGACCAAAATACTTCTTCTAAAATTGGACTGAAGTGTGATGTTGTCTTGTTCTTTATAATGCACTTTAAACATTGTATATGGTTAGCTCTTCACTCTGAGAGCCTTATGAAGACATTTAAAGGCAACCTAATTCTGACCAAGGGAAGACATCACAGCAGATGAGAAATGTGAACTATAAGAATTATTCTCTGTAAGCAGAGCCATCAGCAACGGACCATGCATAAAAATATTTAAAATACCATTATATCTATAAAGTTTGTAAGCATTCTGACATCTGAAATAAAGAAAAGCTACACGAAGGAGAACACAGTCTACTCCAAATGGTTTGGCTTTGGCTGACAAGGATAATTTACATCGTTACAAATTAACTAGCAGTAAGGCAAACATGAAGCCAGTTGGTATTTGACGTGGAGATATTATTAAATAACTGTCATCTTGTAGTATATTTAAATTACTTAATTTGTTTCAATTCATTAATTTTTAAATTAATCAGTTCTATGTGTTCTTTTTGCAAATAAAAAAAGCTGGCAGAATTTTCCTGCAGCTCAACATTGCTCTCCTGTGGACTACAAGTCATAAAATGGTATTTCAGACGTTTAAGGAAGAAATAAGAAAATTATACTTCTATGTCACTGGTTCTAAAATAAGCAGTAAGCTCTCAGGATTCTGGATAGCACACCAACCTCAGCATTTCTAATGTGACCATGTTATATTTGAACTCCCCTCTCCATGAATCAGCTCTGCCCTGAAGACAGTTCCCAGCTTTAGATTATCCTGCGGTCCTGTGGGCGATTGTTACCAAAAAATGGAGCAACGTCCTGATAAGTTAGTTCATTGAGTGTGGCCAATAGTTATGGGGACTTCCAAGGTTTTTCTTACTGGGCATCAGGTATTACGCAACCTAAAAATTTATAAAACCCGGTAGATTTCTGGGAAGTGTGGTGAGTTTAAAAATAAGAAAAATTTCCATTAATTAAGAGAAGTATGAAAATCCTTGTTAGTTTTATACCCTATGCTGCCAGAGAGAAATAAGCCTTATTTCTAAGAATTCATCAGGACCTCTGGACTGAGCTTGTGTAAGAAAGAGTGAAGCAGTTGGACAAAACAGAAACAACCACCAAGTCAAAGGCCAGAATCAAGCTGGATCAAGGAAAAAGAAAATGGGAGGGATTGGGAAAATGCATTTTTTTTCAATTTTTTTCCTGAGAATTTTATAGGAGTTTATTTGATCCAGACTGATGACATAAGCCATGGAACAAAGTCAGAAATTCTTCAGAGAATAACAGTTTTGTAGCTTCTTTTATGCATTTGAAATTAAGAAGGGGATGTAAGGAAGATTAGAGATAGGAAAGTGAGAATTGGATTACAGGATAGATAACAAGATTATGTGCTTTCGTGAGGGTTAATACCCTAATGCTGACATTTTAAAGGTGTGTTAACCTAGATGCAAAAGAACAATGGACAGGACTGCTTTCAAACTTTCACTAAAGAAGTTATAGGCCTGGCTTGTAACCACTCAAAATGACTTACCCAGTTAGGAATTTACAGTTAAATCACCCTATGAGGTTACTTTTCATAGAACCCTCCCTTTTTTTTTCCTCCACAGTTCCTTCTTTCGGTCATAAATCAACCTGAAGGATGTATTGATGACCAAGCTTTCGGTGAGGTAGTGTGATCTCATAGCCCTGGAAATACCCATTCCTAGGAAGTCTCAGAATTGACATCATCTTATTGTCCATTGGAGATGGAGCAATACTGTAACCAGAGGATCTGAGTTGAGGCTGAACTTTTCCCCAAAAAGGGAAGAGCAGCGAGGTCTTATGGCCTTCACTGTGAAAAACCACTCTGGATCATTTCTATCCTGTGAACTATCATGATTTGAATTTTGCCTTCTCATCTTTCTGTATTTGGCATTTAGTATAACATTCATATAAGCCATGAAAAGAGTATTAACAGATATCTTAAACAGGTATTCAGAAATCAGTAATCATAGGGAGATGGACTATATAAAAAAACCTAAAGAACAAGTATAACTATTGTTATGACTAATATCATTCGTGGACAGGTAGGTAGAGGCAATCCAACAAAATGGTTTCTGAACTCAGTATCAATCTATAGTTATACCGGCCTTGTCACTGCCCTGGGAGAGCTACCTAGTTTTGCTGTCAGCAGCTCCTCATCCTCGAGGAGTCTTTGATGTTCACAGACAGTGGTAGATGTCCATTCACAGTCAGGCACCTGATTAAGATCCTTTCCAGTAAGGTTAGAGTGTGTCTTTTACTAGATGTTCTTTCCGAAAAACAACATCTCCAGGTGACAGTCAATGATTGTTAAAGCCTGTGACTTCTGGGGGCCCGCCGCATTCACCTGACGTGACGCAGGAAGCCGGTGAGGCACCATGGGCCCTTGCTCGTACCTAGTGCTGGGGGCAGGTCCAGGTTCATGGGGTGGTCCTGGATGGACTTCTTCAGATTCCTGCCAGCTACCAAGAAAACGCTGATGCCAAACCATTTCCTGGCTTCTGGGATCATCTGGTGTCATCCCTGCGGCTTCTGCAGCCAGTATAAGTCATGCTGGAACTGACTCAATTGTTTTTTTAAATAAAAGTCATTGGATTTACTTTTCTGAAATACCCTCTTTTAAATTAACATTCAATTAATATCAATAAATATAATTAATATCAATTCATTAATCTATATTCATGTTGAATTATAACATTAAGAAAATATTTGATGTACATGCAAATGATGATAAAAAGAGTAAGTGGCCCAACATCACTCACTTTCTTACAAACTGCATGAATCATTGCAAAATAATTACAAGTCCAAGATAAACTGTTTTAACCTTTGTGAGCACAGTTTGCTCATCTATTGAATATTATTATCATTCTTGTTTTTCAAGTTTGAGGGTATAGGTGAGAACTAAGCTGTGCAAAATACCTTACTTAGCACATATATTGGTACAGAGTGGCAGCTTTATGAAAGGTGCCTAATAATTAACAGTAGCCATAATTATTATCTTAGATTTTAGAGGTTGCCATGCCCTTTTACATACATAGTTTAATTTCATTTAATAATTTCACCTTACTGCAGTCACTGCTCCATGGTAAGGTTTTCCAAGGGTTTTCATTGTGGAGAACAGAGAGACCATCTAACTTGGGAAATTTTAAAAGTAGGTAACAAATTAATTATCTCAAGACCAAGTCACAAGAGCATAAACTTTCACTCAAGTTTATTACAAATATCCTCATCCATAATTGAACATAATTTCAATGGTTTCCCACTCTGATCCCCTCTAATCACCGTAAAAATCTGTATTCCAGAAAAAGCAGTGGGAACCATTTGCAAGAGAAGCTGAAGAAATGCATCCAAAACCTTCAAACCAGGGCAATTGTGTGTCCCCAGGAGACTTTTCAGGGAACCACTTTTCCCTGTGGGCTTTTGGCATGCAAGACGTGGGGCTCCAGCCACTCACTCAACACAGTCTTTCTTGGGCTTAAAGACTTCGATGGTCTTGGTCCCAAAGTACAGTTTAGGTCATATGTAGTTTTCCAACACCCAGCACATTTAGGTAAGTCAAACAATAATTATAAGCAAAGATGGGGCAGGTCAATATTCCAATTATTTAATTATGCTCCAATCACAGAAAAGAACCTCACAGTCTCCTGAGGCAAAAGACCATGGAGGATGTCACCGGAAGCACTGACCACAGGTAAATTCAAAGTACTAGTTGGTAATATCACCCATCTAAAACAGTGATTTTCAACCAGTGTGCCACAAGGTTTTTTAAAACATGCAATATCTGACTCTTTAGTCAGAGGCACTGACCTCTTTCCCTTAGATTGTCAAATAAAAAAAGTGACAACAGCCAACACAATGATGGTCTTAGGACTGAATGAATCAAAATTGCATCTATTCATTTTTGTCAGATTAGCAAAAAATATAATATCTTTTTTAGCGTGTCACAGAATACCAGTAATTAGTTTATGTGCACCATGAGATTGAAAAAAGTTGAAAATCACTGATCTAAAAGGACACTATCCAAGGGGAAAAAAAGGAAATATAAACCAAACTGGGAAGTTATATGAAAAATGAGTTAATTTTTAATCACTGTTCAAGCACTGTTCTAAGTCCTTCTCATAAACTGACACATTTAATCACTATAGAAAACCTATGAAATGTGAATATATCATTATGCACATTTTACAAGCTTGGAAAGGGAGGTCTAACAAAAGAAATGCTCCTTACTCAAGATTACGCATGCAGAAAGTTGCTGTACCCCCATTAAGACCACACAAGAAGCTAATATTTAAATGAAAGGTGTCTGATTACAAAGCCTGAGCTCTTACCACTCCATGATATTGATTTTCTAAATAATTAAAACTCTTCATGCATGTTTTTCCTCTTAAAAGATACCACAAATCAAAGATATCTTTGTACTGGTTATCAGAACTGGTAAGATTTATTAAATGTGTCTCCCTCTAAGATGTAAACGTATGAGCCAATAAGAGGCAATAGAAAAACCATGTCTTCTTCTGGGTGGGGGAAAGAGGTTGTGAAAAGTCAGTTTCTTTCGAAGAGTAAGTCTTCTTGACAGCAACATGGAAGGCCTGGCCCTGAGTAGCAGACCGGAGTTGCTGTAGATGGTATTACATTGTCCCTGATTAGATGCTGCCCAGAGACACAACTATACTCTGCTATCTCTTTGAGCCATGAAAAGGGGAAGGCACTGTAAGCAGCTGCAAAATTCAACAGCTGTACCAAGGAAAAGAGTGTCTTCACCCTAAAGTTAACCTATGCTAGGATAAAGACAAAACAGTCATAGCTGATGACACTTTTTTCTTTGTTTATAACATCCAAATAAATAGGCCTCTGTTCCTTTAAATAAGCGCCTGATGTAAAAGTAATTAATTTAGTTGGTCCATTCTTTTGCGCATGGAACAATTGACATGAGCCGCTGGAAAACCCATCAGGTTGTACTGGAAGGTGTTCTGGTGCAGCCTCTTTGACTAAGTCTCCCCGATGACATGCTGGAGGACGGGAACAGAGTGGAGTACGTCAGGGGTCAGACTAGTTAATTTCAGAGCTGACTTCCCACATGTAGAAAGGTTAAAGTCAGTCACAGCACACATAAATGAGAATCGTGTTCATTCAAAAAAAAAAAATTAGTCAGCATTAGAAAACAGTCTTATCAACTCTTGGAAGATCTGGCTTTTATGAAAGAATGCTAAACTCATCAGAAAATTAATCAATTTTAATGTAAAGTGTTTATTAAAAATAATATTGTTTCCAGGACAATAACTGTACTTTACCAAATGTAACCAAGAATTTTACTCAGGAAACAAGCACATTACCTGGGCGGGGCGGGTGGGGGGGTGCTGCGGAATGGGGCAGTAAACTGGAAATAATAGTATATAAAATTCAGGTCCAGCTTGCTTTGAAAAAGACACATCTATCTCAAAGATCAGCAACAGAGTAAATGGCAAAGGGGAGGAAGAATTATTGCAGCCAGATATCACTGGAGAAGTACAATAATAAAGAACACAAAGTAGTCATGTATTTCAGACCTGGAAATGGTCAATTTCTACAATGCTTCAAAGGAACACCGTTCAGAAACAAAGAGCCAGTCAGAGGGTTTGAGCCTGAGACACATTTTTTAAAAAGCTTCCCATAAGATTTATGGCCCTAAACACAGATCCTACTTCCAGAGACAAATTTTACATCATAGCTGCACAAAATCCTTGCATAAGGTATATTTGAAAAAAGTTAGCAGAAAACTTCCCATCTTCAATAGTTTAACTCCAATTTCAATTGGATATAAAATGTTGCATGATGCGTTGCCTATCATGCATCATTTTTTAAATGTTAATTTCTTTAAATAAGTTAACTTATTTTTTAAATAAGTTAAATATTTCTGTGGCCCTGAAGTGAACAGGAAACATGGAAAACTATTTGGAAACAAGCTCCAGATAACTGACTGCCTGGTCCCCTTGTTTTCCTACTCTCTGCCCTGTCACTTAGAAGGATGGGAAGGCAGAATGGAGAAGAGAGAGGCAGACAGGGCTTAGGAAGGAGCAGAGGTGTGGGGGAGGTGGGGATATTAGTGAGGATAAGAGGAAGGAAGAGGAAGAAAAGGAAGCAGAGAAGGATGTATTGGGATGAAAACTGCGGGAGGAGGCAGGTAGAGGAGAGATGGGAAGTAGGGATGGAGTCAGGAAAAGCTTATTGATCTCTTTATTATTTCACAAAAATATTAGGAGATCATTTTAAGAGTTATTTGAGCTGGAATTGGATAAACTTTCAAGAGATGGGACTGTGAGTTTTAAAGTTACATACTTTGAGTGAAAAAAAAAATCAGTTTAAAGGAAGTCAAGAGGCCAAATTTTTTGTGAGTACATCATCTGATTTTGAGTATATGTTGAAAAGAAAGCCAGTGCCCTCAAAGGGAAATGTGGAAAGATACATGATATAGAAAGTCGGCCACCTATAAGAAAATCTGGAGAAAACATTTCTGGTTATGTTAGTTAAGGCTGGTCTTGTACTAAGGTTTTCCAGATTATTTGCCAGGCTGCTAAAATGGCAATATAAATGAGATGTAATTATTGGTTTGTCCACTGAGAATTACAGCCCTTTAAGATAAAAGGAAACCATCAGAGAGATCGCAAGCCTAAAATCCCTTAGTTCACAAACCGAAGTGCCTACTGAGGCCAGGGACATGAGTGCACAAGCAGCCCGGTGGGCACAGTGGCAACCAGGGGAGGGTGGGCACTGGGTGAAAAGCACAGGGAGCACCTCGTAGCTCCAGCTGGTTTTGCCATGTGAGAACCCATGTGCTGAATTGCGAGAACTTCTGATTTTTCATGAGAAACTGGAACCACAGATCTATACATAAAATAACCTCATTTTGTTCTGTTTTTGTTTTTATTATTTATTTTTAATAGACTTTATTTTTTAGCACAGTTTTAGGCTCATGGTAAAACTGAATAGAAGGTATAGAGATTTTCCATAAACTCCCTGGCCCCACACATGCAGATTCAAATAATGTCTGTCTGAGGTCAGAGTCCATGTTATTTCCAATGTGTCAAATGGCTTCTCAACTCTCACCCACATTTAGTTTAAATCAATAAACTTCATTTTTTAAGAGTAATTTTAGGTTTGTTCCAAAACTGAGCAGAAACAGAGAGTTCTCATATACTCCCTGACCCTACACACGCACAACTTACCCCACTATCAACATCGCCGACCAGAGTGTTACACTTGTTGCAATAGATAAACCTGCATGAACACGTCATTATGCCCCAGAGTCCATAGTTTACATTGTGTTACATTTGTTACAATAGATAAACCTGCATGAACACGTCATTATCCCCCAGAGTCCATAGTTTACATTAAGGGTCACTCTTGGTGTTGTACATTCTATGGGTTTGGACCCATAATGTATGGTGAAATACAATTATAGACAGAGATTATTTTCACTGCCCTAAAAATGCCCTGTGCTCTGCCTATTCATCCCTCCTTCCCCACTACCCCACCCGGCAACCTCTGATCTTTTAACTGTCTCCATAGTTTTGTCTTTTTCAGAATGGAATATAGTTGGAATCATAGTATCTGAAGCCTTTTCAGATTGGCTTCTTTCACTTAGTAATATGCAGTTAAGGTTCCTCCATGTCTTGTCGTGTCTAGATAGCTCATTTCTTTTAGCACTGAATAATATTCCTTTTATGGATATACCAGTTTATTTATCCATTCAACTACTGAAGGACATCTTGGTTGCTTCAAAGTTTCGGCAATTGTGAATAAAGCTGCTATAAATATCCGTATGCAGGTTTTCGTGTGGACATAATTTTCTATTTTGGGTAAATACCAAGGAGTACAATGGCAAGAGTGTGTTTAGTTTTATAAAAAACCATCAAACTATCTCCCAAAGTGACAGTATCATTTTGCATTCCCACCAATAATAAAGGAAAGTTCCTGTTGTCTAAATCCTCATCATCATTTGGCATTTGTCAGTATTCCAGATATTGACCATTCTAATGGGTTGTGTAGTGGTATCTTGTTGTTATTAGCAGCTTTAAATGCTCAAAACACTTTTATTAAAAGATCAAAAATACATTGCTCAAACCTCTGGCTTGATTTAATTAAGATGAGAGAAAGGGAGAAGGGAGGAAGGGAAGGAGAGAGGGAGGAAAAGAGGGAGGGAGGGAGGGAGGGAGGGAGGAAGGAAGGAGGGAAGGAAGGGGGGAAGATTCAGTACTCACCTCTTCGCACAACCACATCAAAATTACAACTAAACTACAGAACAACCATCATTCCGAACTGCCTGAAATCTGGCTGAATGAAAGTTCTAAAACCAGTGATCTAAAGAAGAAGCCATATTGAGTCTGGTAGGAGGGACAGAGATGCAGAAAAAGCTTGTTCCACAACTATGTGTGGTAGACCAAATTTGGGGGGCACACCTAGGCTACAGAGATCCCCCTGAGGAGCAAGGTCCCAGCCCCACACCAAGCCCCTAGTCCAGGGTTTCAGTGCAGGAAAGAGAAGTCTCTATAGCTTCTAGCTATAAAAACCAGCAGGGAGCCCTGCCTGGATAGTTCAGTTGGTTACGGCATTGTCCTGATATGCCAAGGTTTCGGGTTTGATCCCTGGTCAGGGCACATACAAGAATCAACCAATAAATCATAATAAATAGAACAACAAATACCTCTCTCCTCTCTCTCGCTTTCCCTCTCTCTCTAAAAAAAAATCAATTAAAAAATTTTAAAAGTCAACAAAAATTGAGGTTGAGGGAGACAAAGGGTTTTTGGGGTCCCAGGTAGTTCCTCTTAAAGAGCTGTCCAAGAACTTACTTGCACTCACTCCAGGAAGCAAGGAAGGAAGGGAGGGAGGGAAAGAAGGAGGGAGGAAGGGAAAAGGAAGAACAGGAGGAAAGAAGTGTCAGCCCTTGTGACTCAAATAAACCATACCTATGGGCTACCAGACTTCTGATCTAATCTAGCATCTCAAAGATAAGGATCTTGGCTCAGGGAAAGGGAAGGGCTTGGTGAAGATCACAGTTACTTACTGAAAAAGCAGAGATCTTGTTAGGATGCTGGTTGCTTTTTTCCCCAGGCCAGTGCTTTCCTGGCTTGTGCAAATTCAAATATTTTCCCAAAATCACGTTGAAGATCCTCGTTTGGCAGTAGCCTTGCTTGTGTGCCCCCCGCCCCCGCCCCCACCCCACTTACCAGCTTGGCTGAAAAGCCTCCAGATAAACTCCAGCTCCACAGTCAATGTTGTTCTGCTCCATCAAGTAAAAACCTCAATCTGTGAGGCAAATTGGAAAAGGTTCAACACTGGTGTTTCATGGAAGTTCGAAGAATTGGAATCAGTGCAACTAAAATCTTCACTCCATGCTGGGCCTAATGTTTTGAAATCTCTATCTTTTTTTCTATTAAACATTTCCAAGGTGTCGGTGCTGAGCTGAGTGTAAAAGCTGATCCAGGAACAAAACTATAACAAAGACCTTAGTTTTTATAAGGTACTCTGACATAACTTGTGCAGGTGACTTGGGGTTAAACATTTCCTGGCTTCAGCTGCTGGGTCCCTGGCTGAGCAAACACTGAGGCATCCTGGAGATTTAGTCTGACCAGCTGCCTTTCGCGACATCATGGTGACATACTGGCAACGGGCTGGACTCAGCTACATCCGCCACTCCCAGATTTGCACAAAAGCAGTGAGAGATGCACTGAAAACGGAATTCAAAGCAAACATCGTGAAGACATCTGGCAGCAGCATAAACATTGTGAAAGTGAGGAAGAACTAATGTACGCTGGCGAAAGCTATAAATGCCACATTTTCAAGGTAAACATGTAGGGCAGATGTTACTGCAGATTGAAAACAACCTTACCTCATGGGGGAAAAAATACCTGTCTTGTTCACAGATTGACAATGATAATGAATTGTATGGCTCAAAAAAAACATATTCCCTGAATTCCCTGAAACAAAGTTCTAAGCAGTCAGAAGGATAAAGATACATCATAAAATGAAGATTATGGAAGATCAAAGGGACAGGTAGGTGATAAAAGAAAGGGAAAAGTCATATGTCCAGAATAAGTAGGAAGTTAACACTATTAAGGAATGATATCATTTTATTAAATTATAAATATGGCTCTAAAAGTATTCTGTAAGAAAGAGATCCCCCAGTATACCTTCAATGATACACAGGAAAAAGAAGTTTTAACACCGTATTTGCAAAGTAATTATGTAAAAAGTGTCTACAGTATATAGCCCTTTCAGTGTCAAGACTTCACTCTCACAGCCACCCAGCACCATGTGTGTCTGCTTTTTGCTCTAAAGTTGACTCCTACACAGCCCTTGACTGGGTGGATCTCTAGAGATTCTTACACATCATGGTTATTTTAAGAATCATGACTACTGTAAATTATAAATATTTATACTATGTCTGCTTTTTTACCAAAGATGGTTACTATTTAAATGCATGAAAGAGCTGAGGAGGGAGACTTGGTGATCCCTGGAATCCCAGAGCACTAATTTTCCCTTGGGAGTTGATGTAGTTTATGTCATCAGTGTCTCTTTCAAAGACTTGGAGGTTTCGAGAAAAGCAATAGAAAGCTATTCATAAATGGAAAATTCTTTTCTGTGTTTTCACCCAAAAGAATTTAATTAAAAATCATTCATGTTTTGCATTTTTTTAACCAAATCTTCAGAGTTGTCTGCTGTTATTGACAGCTGTAGTAGACAAGACAAACATTTGGGGGAGGAGAAATATAGTATTTACTATTAAAATTGAGGAAGAGAGAAAAATAAAGGTCAAATAATTGGGTTTGAATATTTTACCCAATTATTTGTTATTTACCCAGTATTAGTAAAGATACAACTCTCCAGTGATCAAATTCATATCTTGACATGTCATTATTATAAAAGAAATAATACATGACTGTATTTCAATATTCAGAACACGTTCATCACTCCTCTCCAGCAAAGTCTTTTCCCTCTGCCTTGCTGTCCTACTGAGGTGTCGTAAGCTACGCCTGTGCATTGGAGGGAGAATCTCCCAGGGTAACTGTACACATGATGCCTTCCTCTCAGTTGGTCCATCATTGAGAAACCTGCTCACACCCCATAATTCCTGAGCTTCTATCATTAACCCTGAACCCATGGTTCATCTTGTGCTCCATCAATCTTCCTGAGGGTAGGGGAGGTCTCATCTAACTCCGTGGTGGTAAACACCACCTTTATACTGAAGATCCCCACATCCATCTCTTTTTAGGCAAAGCCCTTCTCCTGAACTTGGGCTCATATATCTAGCTGCATTAAGGCTTCTCAGATTCAACATCTCCAAATGAGTTCATCGTCTCCCCAGAGCACAAAGATGTGTTTATCCCAGTGGAAGAACCATTCACCCAATTGCTTTAGAAATCTGATTGTGTTGGTTCTTCTTTCTCATTCTTTGCCATGTATCCAATCAATTATAAATTTTTATTTTATTCAGCATTCTCATTTGCCTATAATATGCCAAGTTTTTTTTCTCTCATTGAAGGACATCATGATATATTTCCTGGATTATTGCCATATCTTCTTAACTGAGACCTGCTTCTTCATTTTTTTAAACCCACTATAACTAATTCATTTCTTTAAACTGAATTTACCTTTAAAAACTGTAATGCCAACCATGTTCACCTGCTAAAATACTTCAATAGTTCCCAATTTCTCTTAAGGCAACATCTAAGACCTACATGGTTTACGTGGCTGATGAGACAAACCCTACCAAGCCCTCAACTTCCCTTGGACTGTCTTTCTCCATTTTCACTTCATTCACTTCCTCCTCCTGACCTTAACTGTCTACTTTATCATTCTTCAGAACTTGGCTTAAATATTATTTTCCCGAAAGATTCTGTTGACACGTCTATGTGCTTCAATAGCATGCTAGGCTTCCCCACATTAAGGCTCACAGTACTATAACGCAATTATATATTTCTTTATTCAACAGAGATTTATTGAGTGCCCATTATATACCAAGGGCTATTCTAATGTTCTACGTATAGTAAAGAACAAAACAAACAAGTTCCTACTCTCATGGGTTATATTTCAACGGAGGCTATTAAATGAATAAATAACAAGGCACAGGGTGATAAGTGCCATAAAAAAATGGAGGACTGAATGTGATTAGGAAAAGAAGAAATTTATAGTTCATGGTAATCAGGGAAGGTTTTTCTGATAAAACCGCTGGGTAGCAGAGACATGGAAATGAGGGAGCAAGTCGTGTGGATTTACGTGGAAGAGGGTTCCTGAACAACACACACACAAACACTAAGAGAGGAGCGAGCTGGACATAGTGCAGGACAAGGAAAGGACCAGGGAGCTAGAGCCGACAAAGCAGGAGAGAGAATCCCAAGGATGAGGGCAGAGTCATAGCAGTGAAGGGTGGGTGGCACAGCTGATGGGTATTGGTGGCCCTCGTGTACATTTCAGGTTTTATTTTACCCGGAATAGAAGCCACGGAGAGTTTTGAACAGAGGAGTGATGTGACCTGACTTAGAAGGATCGCACTGACTGCTTCATGGAGATAAGACTGCCAGAGACAAAGTGGGCGAAGGTAGACTATTGGGAAGGCTCTCACAGTCAATAGTCTTGGCCACAGACCGTAGCAGCTTAGACTACTATGTAGTATTGGAGGCGGTAGCAAGTGGATGCTTTTGGAACATATTTGCAGATGTATTGGACATAAGATGTGAGAAAAAGAAAGGAGTCAAGGATTACACCATAGTCTTGTCTAAGCGGAACAGACTTACCATTATATTGAGATAGTGAAGACTATGGAAGGGCCATAAGATTTAGGAGGAGGAAATTAAGAATTCAGTTTTGAATGTGGTAGTTTTGAGATGCCCGTTAGGGAAATACGTGGAGGTATGGTATACCAGCTGAATATATTAATCAAAGAAGATGTAGTTGTCCTGGCATACTCAAACCCTGAAATTAAACTATGTGAGGATAGGGACCTGGTTTTATTGCCTTTTAACTGATAAATCTCTATGCTTAGCGTGTACCTGGTATAGGGTAGATATTCAATAAGTAATTGATACTGGATTAATGAAAGTATAAATGAATTTCTAGTCTCATGATTTGATGAGGGCTTCAGGTATTTCCCGTGATTTCTGCGTCACCACCAATGATTCCATGATTTCATATGTTTAATGAAAATCAATGTGAATAGAGAATGAGGAATTATTCACTTTGGCAACATTTCCTTTGAAACAATATCAACAAGACCAAACAATTCTTTTTCACTGAACAAATCAGTTGGGAGATTGTTTACTTGACAAATTTCATCTAGTAAAAGTCTAGATCCTATGGCCTTGCATCAGAGAGACACTTAAAGTGCTTTGTTTGCAGAGTCCACCTGATGATGTCCTGATCATTTCTTCTTTATAACTATATTAAAGTAGAGCAACCGCCTTCAGTCAGCAGCCACTACGAAGTCTAGGGAGGAGTCTGCAAACTGCCCTGACAATGTAGATTTAAATTTATTCAATGTTAGCCTACAAAGTGATAAAGGAAAATTAATTGCCAACAAATAAATAAATAATTTTACTTATATTTGGATTTCTGTTTCTTTAAAAATAACAAACTCCTAACACTGAGCAACACTGGGCCAGCATTCTGGCCTGCATTAACGGCAGCAGCCGCTGAGTGGCTGCCGGGCCTGTCGGGTGGCTGCGCGCTCTCCTGGGAGACACTGCCTTCAGTAAGCACTATTTTAGGCAAAGGCTGTAGACGACCCCAAAATTCCCCCTCTTAAAAATTAGTAGTTTAATAAAAAAGAATCAGCTGGTCTTGGGAAAAATAAGCTTCAATGAATAATTATAACCATACAGAAAATTTAGTATAAGTAGATCATAAACCTAAATCTGAAAGCTAAAATTATAGTTTTAGAAGAAAGCATAAGAGAATATCTTTATAAACATGAGGTAGACAAAGATTTCCTAGACATGATCTAGCATTAAATATTCTAAACTATTAAAAATGAATTAGAGAGGATAATGGGGACACCTGTAATAGTGTCAAAGATTAAGTACAAATAGGTAGTTACAGAATAGTCATGGGGATGTAAAGTACAGTATAGGAAATGGAGTAGCCAAAGAACTTATACGCATGACCCGTGGACATGAACAATGGTGTGGGGACTGCCTGAGGGTGTGGGGGGTCCTGGGTTGGGGGTGGCAAAGGGGAAAAATTGGGACAACAGTAATAGCATAATCAATAAAATGTAATTTTTAAAAATTTAAAAAATAAAGTAAAAATTAACTACTTTTAACTGCAAACTATTAAACTATTAAAAAGTGACACAATGGACTTTATCAAAATTTTACATCACTGCCTATTGAGAGGGTATTATTAAGAAATTGAGCCCTGGCCAGGGAGCTCAGTGGGTTAGAGCACTGTCCCTATATGCCGAGGTTGCAGGTTTGAACCCCAGTCAGGACACGTAAAAGAAGCAACCAATGAATGCATAAATAAGTGGAACAGCAAATCATAGGAGAAATCATAGGCAGTAAAATGTTGAACACTTCTCGTAGCAAAATTTTTTCTGATATAGCTCCTTGGGCAAGGGAAACAAAACAATAAACAAATAGACTACATTATACTATATAGTTTTTGCAAGGCAAAGAAAACCACTAATAAAATGAAAAGAAAAATCCACTGAATGAGAAAATATATTCACCATGATGCATCTGATAAGGAGTTATTATGCAAAATTTATAAAGAACTTAACAACCCAATACCAAGAAACAAACAATTTAATTAATTTTTAAAAAATGAGCAATGGACCCAAATAGACTTCTCCAAAAAGGACATACAGATGCACAATAGACACATGAAAAGATGCTCAATATCACTAATCATTGGAGAAATGCAAACTAAAACCACAATGAAATATCACCTTAAACCTGTCAGAATGGCTGTCATCAATTAATCAACAAACAAGTGCTGGCGAGGGTACTGAGAAAAGGGGACCCTTGTGTACTGCTGGTTGGAAGGAAGGCTGGTGCAGCCACTATGGAAAACAGCATGAAGTTACCTCAAAAAATAAAAATAGAAATGCCGAAGGACCCAGCAGTTCTTCTTCTCGGAACATATCTGAAAAAACCCAAAACACTGATTCAAAAACATGCATTCATCCCTATGTTCATTGCAGCTTTATATAGAATAACTAAGATATGGAAGCAGCTCAAGTGCTCATCAGTAGATGAGTGGATAAAACAGTGGTGGTACATTTACCCAATGGAATCCTACTTGGCTATAAAAAAGAAGGAAATCTTACCTTTTGGGACAACATGGATGGACCTGGAGAATGTCATGCTAAGTGGAATAAACCAGTTAGAAAAAGACAAGTGCCGTATGATCTCACTTACATGTGGAATCTAAGGAACAAAATAAGCAAACAAACAAAATGGAAACAGGCCCATAGATATTGAAAACAGGCTAACCCGTGACAGAGGGGAGGTTGGTTAGAGGACTTGGAGAAAAAGTGAAGGGATTAGGAAAAAAAAACAACTTAGACACAGACAACAATGTGGTGATTACCAGACGGTAAGGGAGGGTAGTGGCAGGTAGAAGAAGGTGAAGGGAGGGTAAATGGCGATAAAAGAACACTTGACTTTGTGTGGTGAACACACTATACAATATATAGATGATGTATTATAGAATTGTACACTTGATACCTACATAAATTTATTAGCCAATGTTACCCCAATAAAGTCAGTACAATTATTAAAACAGAAATGGAATAAGAAAGTAGTGGTCTGAGGGGAAATAATTGCTATACATATAAGCAACTCTAAAAACTCAATAATAAAAAGAAAAATAACCTAATTAAAAATTGGGCAAAAGAGTTCACAGGCATTTAACAAAGAATCAAATACAAATGGCCAGTGAAAACTTGAAAAGATGTTCAACACCTTTAGTCATTGGAGAAATGAAAATTAAAGCCACAATGACAAACAATTAACACACTCAGCATGATATCTAAAATCGAAAAGTCTGACACCACCACCAAATATTGACAAGAATGTGAAACAATTGGAATTTTCATTCACTCGTTAAATTAATTTAAATGTTGGTCTGGTAATTTTTATAAAATTAAACTTATACCTAGTCTGTGATCCAGAAATTCCATTTCTAGATATTTGCCCGAGAAAAATTAAAAATATGTCATAATACCCTGGATATAAGAATGTTTAAAGCAGTCTTATTCATAGTAGCCAAAACCTGAACGTTATCAAATTTCTGTCAGTTATGAATAGATAAACAAATTATGGTGTGCCCATGTAATAGAAGAGTATTCAGTAGTTAGTAGTATTCAGCAATTGCCTAGGAAGAGTTCCTGGCATCATGAAAATGTTTTATATCTTGTTAGGGTGCAGATTATATGGTATATACAAGTATCCAAACCTACAAATTCTACATTCAAAGTGACAAGAAAAAGATTCTTAGACATTCTAAATTAAATTACAGCTGCCAGAGACTGGGTGAAAGAGATTGAGCCATTAGTCCGTTAAGAGCTGGAGCAGCTGGCAAAAGGCTGCTCACACTCCTGAGTGGGTGGGAGCTCTGAAACACCCTGCAGGTGTCAACTGGCAGGCCACTCGATGGGCCAGCACATCTTGCACGTGTATGAACTTTCAAGGCTTCTGTCTATAACCAGTCGGAAGTAGTACACATTTCTTCCTTACAGACCTTGCATCTTATCCTGCCCCCTTACCTGTAGCCAATGTAAATTATTTTAAAAGGACTTACATCTTTATCCCCCCTACATGATGTACAGAAAAACCTGTCAACTCCAGAGCAGCAAACACCTTGCCTTTCCTTTTCATTTTTTATTTGTTTTTTTTTTTTTAATCCTCACCCAAGGGTATGTTTACTTGAGAGACCGAGAGAGGCAGACAGAGAGAGAGAGAGAGAGAGAGAGAGAGAGAGAGAGAGAGACATTGATCAGATGCCTTCTGTATGCGCCCCAACTGGGGATCAAACCTACAACCTTTCGGTGTATGGGAAGATGCTCCAACCAACTGAGCCACCTGGCCAGAGCTGCTATTACTGGCTTAGACTTTATGTCCCAGGTCCTTCAGGGCCCAATAAACACTTTAAAAAAAAAAAACACCTTTCAGTTGGAAGTTAATTTTTTTGTTTAACAAAAACTATGTATTTCACTGTATATTAATATAGCTCAATTAAATGTTTTTCTTTTTTACTGCCAAAAAATGTTCATAGATTAACTAAATGCAATTACTTCTACCCAGCACTAGGTTTAAACACAAACAACCAGTTAAGAACATTTTTAAAACCTCAGTTGTTTTTCACGATTATTATCACAACCTGTTATTAAGTTATTTTAACTAATAAACCTCAGTAAATTTTGTTGAAACTATTATGTCATTTTAATGAGATTATACTTTGCATATCTTAGTTGTGTAAGAAAACCAAACTCAGACAATTCCCAGGGTTACTGTAGCATACACGGCTTCAAAGAATTCTGCCTTCATCAACAGAGGCCCCAGGAGCAAGTAAGAACCGATACTTTTGCTAAACATTACAAGTTCTGCCTCCATGAGTAGAGCTGACCCTTGAATAACATGACTTTGAACTGTATGGATCCACTTATGCATGGATTTTATAACCACAGAAGCAGCTTAAAATGGTCCTGTCCTGTTTACCAGGCTATTTAGTTGTTTTTCAGGGACAACAGACCAAAACCACAAGTCACGCAGCAGAAGTATGTGGAGAGACAACTCGGACCTCCAGCTTCACCTGGAACAAAAATCCCTGACTCCAGCCACCCAACACACACACAGAGGAACCAAAGGAACTTGAATACCGGAATCCTTTCAGAAGCAGAGGGACCACTGTCCAGGAGATCAGCCTCTGATGTCCCTCAGCACAGATGGCCACCCTCCAAGGTGTCCAATTAAAACCTGCCCAGTCAGCACTTCCACATACCTGTTCCCTCTAAACCTTTAAAAACCCACCTCAATCCTGCATTGAGGAGTTTGGGCTTTTGAGAAATAACTCGCCCTTTCTCGTTGCTTAGTGCTCTGCGAAGAAAGTTGCTCTTAATTTTGCTAGTGCAATTCTGGGTTGTTGAGTATTTAGCTCTGCAAGCACCAGGTGAATGCTCTTTTTGTTTGGTAAAAATTCTTTTCGATGAATACAGTTGGCCCTGTGCATCTGCAGGTTTCACATCCATGGATTCAACCAACCGTGGATCAAAAACAGTATTTTCACATTCTCAGAAGAAGAATGTAGGTTGAATCCATAGACATGAAAGTCCAGCTGTAGATATGTTTTCGGGGAGTCCAAAGTCATAAACAGATTTTAAACTGGGTGGGATCAGTGCTCCTCACACCTGCATTGTCAACTCCCTTGCTTCCCTTCTCAATTGGCAGAAATTGACAGACGATAGTCTTACTCAGTGATCCTTTATATAAGAAACATAAAGTAAACTTCCCCAAGTGTCTTAGGCCATTTGAGCTGTTATAACAAAATACTATTGACTGGGTGGCTGACAAACAGTATCAATTTATTTCTCACAGTTCTGGCATCTGGAAAGTCTGAGATCAGAGTGCCAGCAGACTCAGTGTTTGCTGAGAGCCTACTTCCTGGTTCACAGAGACCATATTTTTTATGTCCTCACACGATGGAAGTGGGTAACTATGGTCTCTGCAGACCCTAAGAGCACGAATCCCATTCATGAGGGCTCCATCTCCATGACCTAATCACCTCCTAAAGTCTCAACTCCTCTCACCATCACATTAAGGCTTAGGTTTCTACAAATTAATTTGAGGGACAGACAATTGTTTGGCCTATGGCACCTATGTAGAGATTTCCTTGAGACTTTGCTTCTATCTTATAAAATGGGCATAGTCTTCCTCAGCCTCAGATTTCTGATTTCTTGGGAAGCTCCTGAAGTAAACGAAACTTGAAATGCAAAAGCATTGTTTATCTGCTGCCCTGAGGAGTGAGTTTAACACCCTGTACTCTTAGCTTGCCTTCTGATGCAGGCACGTCTTAAAACAGTTTATGTCTCTTATCACAAATGGGTACCTTTTGAACAGCAGTTCCAAACTAAAACTGTATGAGGTTTTAAAAACAGGTGTAAAATGATTTTGAAAAAAAAATTATGTATGTTGATATATAGAGTACGCACCCCCCGAAAATACAAACTTTTCTTGTTTACTTTAAAACAGAGAGGCAGAAACCCATACATTTTGTACCATGATACAGAGAGGCACTATTTTACTGGAATCCAAGGTAACTCCACAATGTTTTAAAATTCCATTTTTCCAAAATATAGAGTTTCCATCCAGAAACTAGTAATTTAGTTTTGATGTGACGGCCCACCCAGAGAATGTTGCAAAATTGAATATTTCCACTTTCCAGCCTTGATAGTGGGAGGAGGTGAGAAATTTGAATGGCTTGTAGGCAGCCAAAGTTTACATCTGCCCATAAACTGACATTCTGGATGACTTGGTGGGGAAACAAATAAGGCACCAAAACTTACTATCTAGAAGTGAAATTCTTCTGCACAGTGTGGAGTGTAATAGCCTTTGTAACAGCCGTTCACAAAATTGTTGGCCCTGCTTAAAAAACAAACAAAAGAACAGATGAACTATGAACTATATAAACTGTTTAAATGAAAATAAACTGAAGTGTTTTCAGAGTGCATTAAAATAGTGTCCACAAAATGTTGTTCTTTAGAGGACAGTTGATCTCTCAATAATGTAAACCAGATGTTGGTCAGATGTTACATATATCGATTTGATCTCGACTGAGACTTTGCTGTTGCTGTGGGTAAGCCTGAATTACTGTTCTCTATGCTTTATTTAACCTAGGCTTGTACACTTGCAAGTAATGGTAGTCCGTGCTCTCCAAATGCATGTATGGAAACCTCAGGACTGTCTGCGTGGCACAGAGGACAAGCATATGGGACTGGTACGTTCCTCCAGGGAGAAGTAGCGGTGAACCAGGGCCATAATTAGAACCCAGTTACAATGTGATAAAATGCATAATGATTATCTTTTTAAAAGTTGACTCTTGACCAAAGTTCAGGAATTTTGTGAATGAAAATTCTTGTGCTTACTGCATTTTAAAGTATACATCAACAATTAGAGCAATAGATTGGCAATTCAGTGACCCTTTCCTAGAATCATTTCTTTTTGCAATGAGTTTGAGATTCTAAACTGACTTTCTCTTTCAATGAACATAAATTCTGCTTGCGCTTTTTGTTTATAGACGCAAAATTTTTTTACACAAAAATCTAAAGTGGAAGACAAAAATGATTATAAATTATGTCCAATTTCGACCTTTAAAGATAGGAAACAATTTGGAGTCCCACAGGGGAAAAGAGGTTACATACATTAAACTTATTGTTGGGGTATGTTTCTAAATTCTAAAAACTATTTTTTAACTGAAAGAAGCAGGAGATAATAAACATATTAGGATTGAGGTAACACATTCTCTGCCATGTGACTTCAGTTTCTCCTCCTGAAGGTTCTGAGTGTGTTTCTCCAGCTCTCACTCTGGGTTCAGCTAGATGTCTTGCTTCGGCACAGGGTCAGCTGCAGTGATGATCGCCGGACCCAGGCATAGACCCCGGAGTGGACTTCCGTGATCCCACTTGCCCTCTTCCAGCCCCATCATTGCCCCGAGGGAAACATGGAGGGGTTAGCCCATGAGGCCTGGCAGGGAAATGAGAGGTTTATAACAGAGGAATCCAACTAAGCTGCCCCCAGGCAACTCATAGAACAATGAGATTAAATTACTGTTATTTTAAGGCGTTTGGTTTGGAAGTGGTTTGTTACTAGCTTTTTGTGTGGCAAAGGCTAACTGAAATCTGTGTACAGCAGAAACTGAGCTCTAGTCCCTGCAGGACCCCAGTCTTGGGGTAACAGCAATGACAATCAAGATGTCTAGGAAGGTGTTCAGACAAAAGAAGCAAGACAAATCCAGTTTTAGTCAATGGTGTATCCGATTTCCCCATAAACTCAAAAGAAAACAAGCTTCAGCACTATCTTGTTACTTGATCTACTTGGGGCCCTTAAGCACAGAGAGGATTAGAACTGAGTCAAAAGCAAACAGGACTGAATCTCTACGTGAAGGTCTAATGTATACAGAAGTAGAAACAAATATGGGTAGCTGGTAGTGAGAGGAATGCCTTAGTGGCTTATAAAGAGGACACAGTAACCCATGTGTCTTCTTTTGACTTGGCTATCAAGAGAGCTTAATGAGAGTTTTAGGCGCAATTACAACCCTTCTTGTCTTCATTTAATGTTATTAACATTATTCCTTTGGACTATCTCCAATTCATTTTAAGTGGGCATAATAGATATTATGAAACCTATGAACTGGTCCCTTCAAAATTATACATCATTATCACTAACAATGTACTTAATATACTAAGAATAATGGGGGATACTACATGAGGGGGCTCCTTTCCTTTAAATAAAGGGCCAATAATATTTTTTAATGAAATTCTAATTTACTATACTACAACACTGGAGCAATCTAACAGCTTTGAAAGAAGTGTCGTTGCCAAATGACCCTAAGATGCAAGTTTAAATAATTGTAGTTATTCTAATTAACCCTTCCTCAGGACTGTGATTAATTTCAGAAGTGCCCAAATGAAAGTTTTTTTGCTGCCAAACTTTTTTAAACAACACTCTTTTTAATAATTGGAAGATACCAAAAGTCAAGGAATAAAAAGTAGTTTAATTTGGATATGCCTTAAGACCCAGTACTTTAAATAGAAAGACAGCCACTAGCGTAGGACTAATACATGTTTTATTTGGAAAAACCTTGAACTTTGAAAGCCATTCTATATCCCATGTTTACTAAGTCATTTGCTATCGAGGATCATCCAAGTTTATTCATAGTATGATTTTAGGGTATTTTTATATACAGTACATTTTAACCAAATTATATTATGCATAAATCCAATATAAGATATAGTAAATTGAAATTGAAATTAAACTTTATAATTATTAAATATCCTTTTCAAAGTTTCCTAAACATTTATAAAATTAGTAGTAATTTCAATGTTATTTGTTGAATATTGGTCTTAAAAATTACATTTGGAAATTCTGAAAGTAGCATTATCAGAGACAATTAAACTGGAACAGAGAAAAAGTCTGATATTTGCATTCAGATAAAAAAAACCCTACATTTACATACAGTTCAGGAAAACCTCATTTAAGAGCAAAACTCATTTTGTTACACATTAGAATTACTGAAGCACTTAAAAAAAAAATCCATACCTGGGCTCTACCCCCAAAATTTCTGGTTTACTTGGTCGGGGCTAGAACATGGGCACTGGTGATTTTTAAAAGTTCCTCCAGGTGATTTGAATGTACAGCCTGCTTGGAATACCGCTGACCTAGTGTTTCCTTCTAGTGCTACGGTATGACTCTTATAAAAGGAGATGAAGTCTTAGGCTTTATTTCTAGAAGTACAGTGGACCAGACTGAAGAAGGCAAACAGAACCTGCAGTCATTGGGGGGTTGAGGGGTGTCCTACTCCAGGGGACAAAGGAGAGAGAAGCTGGGAGTCACAGAGCAGGGCATGATGAGATGTCCGTGAAAACCTGGAACGGCTGTCTCGGAGCGCAGATGCAGCAAAACCACAACCCACTTGCAGCGCTAACACACTGAAAAAGTCATTCACTTTAGTCTATGTTTCTCCAAAAGGCAGAACTAGAGACGATGGGAAGAAGTTAAGGGGGCAACTGACAGCAGCTCGACATAAAGAAAAGTGTTCTGATAACAAGAGCTTTCCAACCACAAACGAGCAGTCGCCAAAATGCCCGGCAGAGGCCGGCGAGCGGTCTGCCACAGACACGGGAAGGGGTTGGACTGTGCGTATGATCTTTTATTTTCTTGTACAAATAACATGAAAGGACATTTTGAAGCTTCATAAAATTTCTTAAACTGTGTCCTAGTGTTTTTGGAGATAAAGCAGGAGAAACGCTTGACTGAGGGAATTCAAACGATTGGCTGGAAGTCAGGCCATCTAATCACGAGTGGTTTCTTCTTTGTGCGATTGGTTGCACTAGTTTTAACACAACTACCTTAGCACCGCGCAGGTCTCTAGATGTAGCATATGCCCTCAGGGGAAAAGAGGTTTGTCTCTCAATATAAACATTTTACTTGGAGATTTCACTCTGATTGCCTTGAACGCTTGATCAGGTATTTTCATTTAATATGGTTCCATTATTAGCAAAAAATTTCCCTGCAGTAAACTAAGTATATGTTAGAAGTATTGTGTAGTGATAAAAATGATCACTTACATTTGTTTAAAAAATTATTCAACGACACTTGTTAAAGCGCAATAAGGCAAATTTTATTCAGAAGCATCGCAAGAGGTATAGGAACTACTGGAATGGAACTCTGCAGTGGGAGAGGCTGCTTTCAGCTTGGAATACAGCACAGGCCAGCGAGAATTTATAGGCAAGGAGCGGGGTGGGGTTGCTATATGGAAATGACTAAGAGAAAACATCTCCAGAAAGGAGGGGTTCTAGACGAACAGAAGTAGCATGGTTTTCGCTGAAGTCAGGCCAGGGTGGTCGGACATCACCTGGGGAATGCTGGAGGACATTGACCCCAATTATGTGTGAAGTGCAATCAGATGTGGAGGGCAGAGGTGTTCCTGGCAACCTGCCCGGAAACAGGCCTGGGAGAAGGTTCAGGAGCCTGACTAATGTTTGGCCAAGCAAAGAGTCTTCGTCACATTTAAAGGCTGAGCAACATCTGATCTTTCCAACTTTTGCTTCTTATTGGAAGCAGTTAGGGAGCTTTTCAAAATAATTGATGACCTGGCCTTACTCCCAGAGCATAGAATTTAATGGGTCCATTAGAGGGTCATAGCATTAAATGCTTTTAAAAACTCCCACGTGATTCTAAGAGAAAGCCAAGCCTGATAACCCCTTACGTACAAAATCTCTAAGAAAATTCTCTAAAATTTCAGAATTCTATGTTTATTTTCATTTAACTTCAGGTAAGTATATTGTTTGTTTAAAACAGTAAATTAAGAAAATCATGCCCATAGTCAGCACTCTGATGAGAAAGTTCTACAGAGCACAGCAGACCATTTCGATGTGGGCAGGACTCCCTCCAGGGTTTTGTAAGTTGCCATGACGCAACTGCTGAGGGTTGCTCATCATCGTGTGACGTGCATCAGGAGGAGAATGACAATATTATGTCAAATGAGAGGATCAGCTCTCACAAAGATTGCAACAAGCTAAAACTATAATTTCAAACTAATAAATGAAATTTAATTTAATGGCATTCTATACATGGATCAATGAAAACAAGAAAATTAGGACTATAAAGTGAAGTCATGGCTCAACAGCTTCCCGTGTGAAAGAAAATAAAATTTGACCGGATTGTAAACTGTCAGCAGTATGACAGTTGCTCACTCCCACCAAAAGCAATTTGATATTAAGTTGTATTAACAAAAATCCAAAATATGAATAACCTGTTGTTTATATACAACTTATACTTAGCTAGCATATTGAATTTACATCTGACCACCACCACTGATATATTGATAAATCATTCCAGGTGCAAGGGCAACGCCTGACATGCTATTAACACTTCGTAAAATCAGCAAGCTATGCTCGGCATGGCGGAGCTTCCAAATGTGGTCACACAAGGACTAGTGAAGGCTCTGACATTTTAAGTGTGGAAAGATAACAGGGTGAAGCATAGGGGCATGGAGGGGATGGTTATGATTAATGCTGTTAAGTACATGAAAGATAAGCCCATGGCATTAATTTTTTTCATAGTATTCACAAATGTATAAGTAAACATTTTAATAGAAGTTACAAAAGACAGATTTTTGCAGTTAAGAAAAAGCTTCACTGTCTCTAGGTCAGGATTCAGTGAACAGCTAAATTATATATTTCAATGAATAGCCACTGGATTATAAGGAAGGATGATGTCTAAGTCATGTCTATAATTTCAGGGGTAACAATGGGCATGTAACAGACACCTAATAAGCATTCACTAAATGAAGTTTTCAAGTACAGTCTGGATGATCGATGGCCGGGGGAGCTTGAAAGAAATTTGTTTAAGGTGGGAATAGGACAGAGACTGGACTACCTAGCTTTCATGGCCACTTCCAGTCCTGACATTCTATTGTTAGATGATGCCAATTAAATTGCTAAACCCTAAAATAACTATAGGTTTTTATTATTTTTAAAATCAATTCATACCTAAATCCAAATTAAATATATACTTTTTATCACGCACAACAATTTGCTGCACTAGGTAAAAACAAGCTATCTTGCAAGCCCTGAAACCTCAGTGGCTTCGCTTGGTCTTGCGTGTGCGTCTGAACTGTGTGGACGACCCACATCACTTCTCTTAGGCCACTGGCCCAAAGCAGCCACACAACCCATCACACTGTGAGTGGGTGGGAAATCTGGGAAGCGTATGGATACTCACTGAAAACTGCATGTAACTGTCACAAGAGTACACAACCACTGAAGAATGAGATTCTGGGCTATAGGCATCTGAGAGTGGATGGCAATGGATCACATGACACAGACAAGAACATCTATACTTCTTGCTCTGCCCTCATTGCCGATCTTAAATAACAGTGTGACAATGGACTAACATTTGCCAGAAAGTCTGCAGGAAGATGAAACTGTTTGACACACAGTGGCCACAATGTGCTTCCCAAAAATAATAGAATCTTACAGCATAACGCCAAGGCGAATGTCCCAGATTAGTAGATATGACCCCTCCAATCAATGGCAAGTTTATGGCCATTTTTCCAATGTAGATTTATATCCATTTTTCACAATCTTACTTTGAAATATGATTAGTTTGATTATAACTTTTGAATCTCATTACTCTCCCCCAAGTCGTTATTACTTTTCACACCAGAATTCACTTTGTTACCTTTTGTTTGTTACCTTTTGTTTAAGGTCTACCAAATCCTTGACCAATTTTAAACAGTTAATAAGATAGCTTCTATATTTACATCAAAAACTGCTTCCCAAGTCTGCTTTTTTCAAATTCTTACATGCAGACAAAAAGTTTCTAAGTTCTGAAGGTTTTTTGTTTGTTTTTTCTGACATCACCCCAGTTACAGCTCTCTTATTAAACAATTCAGTTTTTGAACAGATGCATACAGATCCACACAGACAGAATTTTGTACGTTGTTTTCTAATCTTTCTTTTTTCCTTACATCATAACCAGTTATGGCTTTCCTAAACAATTCAGCTTTTGAACAGATTCACACAGGTCCATACTTTTGAAATTATAAAATTTTAATTCCGTTACTTATCACATTTCCAGGATCATACTGAATAGATACTAAAATGGTGTTTGGTTAAAATCAACAAGCCACACCCAAAAAGCCGTGCAATCTGTAACCATAGTAACAACAGTTCTAGAAAAAATACACACTGAAGCCACAATCTCCATGGCATTTGAAAATCCAGTTTTCACATTTCTATTTTAAAACTATTTTTAAGTTTAAGGTGGGATAATAAAATAGAGAACTTTTACTCAGTATATTGACATAATGCTTTTTAAAGCGGTTTTCTAAAAACTGTTTTAAGATGCATAAAACCAAATCCACTCAATTCAAAATACTTATTGAAAGCCTAGCAAACATAGGGCCCTCAGCGGGTTCCTCCTAGACTGACCACTCTTAGACTCAGTCCTTTGCCCCAGAATGTTCAGGGTTAACAGTGATATCAGTTTCTTTTTACAATATCTTAGTACATCATTCTATTCAACTGGGGGCCACCTATATATCCCTCTACCCAGGCATAAATGTGCAAAATGTCTTAAGTCTTTACCTCATACATCATAACCAAAATACACCTTGATTTTTTATTTTTGGTCGATATGCTAAATTCAAAACTGTTATTCCCTCCAGGCTGTAGGCTAAGCTCTAAAACTATAAAGACTGAGTAAGGCCCAGTGGCCCTATTGAGGACATGAAAGGTAAATAAACAATCCACTCAGCTAAACGCTCAGAAAAGCGGACCTGGTTGAAGAGGCAGTATAGGCAACTCTCCCTGTTTCCGTTATCTGTTGCAGGGTAACAAACTACGCACAATTTCATGACTTAAAACAATGGTATCTTAAAAAAAATAGGTACATTTCTCTCTCATGGCTCTGTAGGTTGACCGGGCTCAGCTAAGTGGTTCTCCCTTAGGGATTCCCATGTGGTTGCAGACAGGAGTCAATCATGGGGACAATGGTCATCTGAAGGTTTGACTGGGTTTGATGCCCAAATAATTCACTCGCAAGGTGACAAAGGAGATCAAGAGCTCACCTTCAGCTATTGACCAGAGTGCTTGCATATAGCCTCTCCACATGGCATGGGCTTTCCACAGAAAGGACCTGGATTCCAGAGGGAGAGCTGTAAGAGTGAACGTTCCAAGGATCAAAGCCACAAGGTCTCTCATGACTCAACCTGGAAGTTATATAGTCACTTACCCGGCACTCTTATTGCTTACAGAAGGCCCACCCAGATTCAGCATGGGAGAGAGCAGTACAAATGTATGACTCCTGGGAGGCACAGTTCACTGATGGCCGTCTTTGGAGACCTGCTGCCACAGGCACCCAATCGTTTAGGTTTCAGTAACATACTTTTTAAACATTTTCTCTCCTCTTGGCTTACTGATGGTCAATAGGGAAGCTGCCTTGGGACAACATGAAAGTCAGTGAAGTCCAGCATTAGGTAAGGGGCACCTGAATCTGTTCCCGCAGCCAGGGCACAAGGTGACTCACAAGAGGGAAAGGTCACCAAGAAGGGCACATGGTCAACATCTGAATGTGCGAGAGGTGAAGTAAATTAGAACTACTTAGGAAACCTCCCTTCAGCAACTTCAGCAGGAATGTTAATTTTCAAAAAGCCAAAACAGAGATTATTAATTTCACTGTTTCAATCACTCAGCTTTCGTATCACAGGAATCCTACCCTCATCGCCATACTTACTAGTTCTGTGCTGATTATGAAGAAAAAAATTACTGTCATTTACCTTTCCCTGCCACAAAGAAATTTTTTAAAGTATATTTGTTTTCACAATCGAATTCTCTGGAACTGCTCCAGTATTATGTAAATTATCTTATTTACTTAAAACCAATTATTAGATCAGCTGTAATTAAGTCTGACCACTTTTACACTAATTTTATTACTAGCCCAGGCCCACAATCTCTAGTGAATATAAATTAGTAGTTTACAAAGTATATAAAAGAACAGTAAACTAATTACTTCAGCAGTATGAACTGTAAATACCTTAGCTATCCCTTATTTCAGGATAAGGTGTCCTAATTCCTCCTTTCAAAATTATGTATTGGATGTCACAAAAAAAATTTCTGGAAAAAAAATCCAATCTAATCACTTTCATTTATATTAGCCTTTAAGAAAAACTTTTGAAAAATATTTTTAAAAAAATTTAAAGCTCTTGCTTTTTGCTGAAAATTTAGACCCTAGTAGTTATCTACATTAACCGCAAGGTGAGCCAAGGATGTCATAATTTGGCAAGGCTTATAAAATGCATAAACTATGTAAACACAGATGAAAATAATTTAATAAAGTTTAATAGGATAATGTCATTTTCTAAATATGCACTTTTTTTCAATTAATCTATTATCTAATGATTAATGCTCAGTAGAAGGAAAATAGGCTTTAATTTGTCCATTTCTCACTGGGAGGTTACTGAGCTTTGTCAAATGTAAAATGCTCCTCATTAGGTGCAGAATTATATAACACAGTGTGATTTCCTTAAAGATTCTTCCTACCATTTCACAATAACATTCCTGAAGAAAAAGTTACTGAACATAAATTAGTGTTAAGAACAATGTCTTTTAAAAATAATTTTAAAATTATTTTATAATTAGAGAAATTCACTCATTACTTATCAACATAAAAATGTTTCTCCTCCATTTTTTTTTATAGACTAATATTTCCTTTGGTTGAGAACGTTTTGAAACAGCATTTTCTTATTTATGGCATGCATAATCTATTCCATTTCATTTATTAAAACTATTCTCTAAGTCAATTACTTGTGTGTTTTGTATTATTAAGTAGGCAGAACTTCCTTTCTAACTTTCAGAAGAGTATACACATTCATATTGTTTAGTCAACCATTTTTTAGGAAAGACAAACTAGCACACAAAAATAATCACTGTTACTTGATTTACCAAAATAATAAACTAAACACTACCACCTTGAAAATCAGCAAAAAACCTACTTTTCCAAATGAATATTTTCTAATCTATTTTAATGTATTAAGAATAAAGACAAAAATATAATTTAAAATTAATCTTTAAAAAATTTTTAAAAAGCTGTCAGGAAGATGTAAGATTTAGAAGGTCCACAAATCCCTAGTATGTATATTTACCTTTGTAATTTTTCTAATTTCCATTTATTGGAATAATTTATTTACATGGTTCTTGCATTTTTAAAGCATGTCCACATATATTTTTTCTACTCATTGCTTTTTTTTGCATATTTCTCTTTAAATTTAATCCAAAATTTGTTGCTTTCATTAAATAACTTTATACATATCCCCCTTTTTTCTTACCTTTGGCTTTTTCTTAACAAAATGGTATTCTAAAAGAAGTCAGTTATTCAAAAAAAAAAAAAAAAAGCCTTGCTATTCTGAAAGACCAAAGGTAAACAGTCTTATTTGACAAAGGTTGCATTCATAAACTCTGAAAGAATTTAACTTCCAAAAATAGTCAACATCTAGTTAGAGGTATTTACTGCAACTGATCTAAACTGTGACTAAAAATTTTATTTGGTTTTCCTGCAACTTGAAGAGAGTTTTTGAACAGGCTACTCCATATTCCAAATGAATGTCAGATCCCCAAAATGTCACACAAGATGGGCTTTAGGGCTTAGGAAGCAGGAAAATTAAGTGCATATGACAGACAGGAAAATAGTAGTAAAGGAATATATAAAGAGAGTCTGTCATTAGGATAGACTACTCAATTCACATGTTGTTTTCCCTTTTTTAAAAAAGATTTTATTTATTTATTTATTTATTTTAGAGAGAGGAAGGGAGAGAGGGAGAGATACATCGATCAATTGCCTCTTGCATGGCCCCCAACTGGGGACCTGGCCTGCAACCTAGTCACATGTCCTGACTGGGAATTGAACCAGCGACCTTTCGGTTCGCAGGCCGGCACTCAGTCCACTGAGCCATTATTTTCCATATTTTTGTTCTGTAGAGGGGCAAAATTTGATCTCTTAGGTAAGTTACCAAATAAAAGTAAATTACTATTTTTTTCAAAAATAAAGCCAAATGGAGAAAACTGACATACTAGACTACTGCTAAAATATCCGCGTAAGGGGAAAATATTTATGTTGATTCTTATGTACATTAGGAATTAGGAAAAAAAAAAACTGCTGCCATAATAAGCATTTAAAGCCTTTGGTAATATACACATGCACATGCACTCACAGGTAAACAAAACACGTTATCTTTGACATTAATATATTTAATCAAATTAAATTAATTATGGGAATTCTCTTTCTACTGTTTTTAAGTTAAACAATAATATGCAAAATATTTCTATAGAAAAAAGATTTCATTTTCTCAAAAAATTAAAAATAGCAATGATATAACCTAGGAATTCTACTTCTGGGTATATATCTAAAGAAAACAAAATCATTATCTCAAAAAGACATCTGCACCCCTGCGTTAACTATCCCTGCGTTAGCATTATTTACAATAACCAAGACATGGAAACAACCTAAGTGTCCATTGACGGGTGACTGGGTAAAGAAGTTACACCCACAGACACAGACACACAAAATGGAATATTAGTCAACCATAAAAAAGAAGGAAACGCAGCCATTTGCGACAATATAGATGAGCTTTGAGGGGTGTTAAGTGAAATAAGTCAGACAAAGGCAAATACTATAAGCTCTCACTTATATGTAGCTTCTAAAAACCATGAGCTCGCAGAGAAGGCAGATTGATGGTTGCCGGAGCTGAGCACGTTTCAAGCTACTGCTTTCTCCTCCCATCCAAACCTGCCTGTTTTCCATCTTTCAACTTTTCGGACCTACTTACAGGAACTTCTCACACTTTCCCTCGCTAATCATGAAATTTTCTTTTAAAAAGTACATAAGACATTTCATGAAATCTGGAACGAGAAGGACAATAGGAAGTATGCTCAGCTGACAGCATTGGCCCAATTTCTGGAAACGTGGCATGTGGTTAACACAGTTACTCCAGGTGGGCAGCCCTGTATACCACAACCAAAACAAACTAGGATTTTGTGGATGTCATTCCTCTGAAATGACCACAAGGGACACTGGTGGAACTCTGTTTTAATAACAAGAGACTGCTCTGATTGGTGGCACCCATGACATACCAGCTGTTACATATCTGGAATACCATCCCAGAAGTATACTAAATATAAATCACAAATCATTCCTAAAATGTTTCCCCTACCAACAACGTGACAGAGAGTAGGAATTTACTCTGGGTATGAAGTGCCACTGAAGGTGGGAAAAGAGGTAAAACCCTGCTTCCTTGTTTTCTAAGTCCGTCTCCCAGTAATTATAACATCTGGTTCATCACCACATCCTCAATGCTGGTAATAGTGCCTGGACCACAGCAGAAACCTGAAAATCATTATTCAATAAATAAATTTATATTGGATAAAATAATGAATAAAATCAAGAACATAATATACCTCTATTTCCTTACTTGTAAAATAAGCTAAAGTTCTAGTCAGTTTAAGATTGAAGATATTACTTCTATTTATAATTCAATAGTTTTCATTAAGATATACTAGTAAATGAACCAAGCCACATAAAAAGAATCATAGCTTATTATATCCAGATATTTGGGCTACTCCATTATAATTCCATTCTTCTTTTTTTTTAATCCTCACCTGAGGGTATGCTTATTGATTTTGGAGAGAGGAAGGGAAGGGGGGAGGAGAGGACAGAGAGAGAGAGAGAGAGAGGGAGAGAGGGAGAGAAAGAGAGAGAGAGAGAGAGAGAGAGAAGAGAGAGAGGGAGATCAATGTGAGAGAGAAGCATTGATCGGTTGCCTCCCATACGTGCCCAGGCGGAGGATCAAAGTCACAACCCAGGTATGTGCCCTAATCAGGAATCGAACCTGCAACCTTTTGTTGTATAGGACAACAGTCCAACCAAATAAGCCACCCGGCTAGGGCTAATTCTCTTAAGATAAATCACCAGTAATAAAGAGAACAACAAACATTTATTTAAATTATTTTATTTTTCATAATTTTCTAACACATGGTGTTAGAAATATGAATTTTGGCACCATGACTTCAAACTTTTTTCAAGTTTAACCTATAAATTAAAAACAGTAGCTACAATAAGGATATTTAAACCTCATTGAGAGAAATGGTGAAAATCAAGGCACAAATTTTTTGGTGTAGGGAAATTATTTCAAAGTGAGATTTTAAAAAGCAACTACAAAGAGTAAGAATGATAAAATGGGAGACTATGCTGGGAAGACAAAAAATAGTGAATAACCCTCCCTACAGAGGGAATAAGGAGGGAGGCAAAGGGAAAAAGGGAAGAGAGGCTCAACAACTTATTTTCCTGATATAAAATTCAAGTACTTAAAAAATATTTTTTTAAATCATAAAATGCTGCTACTCATCTCAAAGGAAAATTAATCCTTATAATTTTCTAGAATTAAAAAAAAAAAGCCACCTTCTTTGACTTAAGGACACTTAATGATCTTAGTTAATGCTTAAGGAATGGAAAGTTTGAAAGCTTTTTCTAAATCTAATATCTACTTAATATAATCTACCTTGGAAAATTCATCTGAAGTAATGAACACAGGGCTTTATTTCTAATACAAATGTAAAAACTCTAACAATCTAAACAAAAATGTTTTCAATTGGATATGTAACTCATTGTATTTTGCACGAAGTTCTTCAGGAAAAACATTGTGTAATACTGTTCTTTGTATTCCGTCGGGAACTACTGTAAAACATACCTACATAAGAGGTCAAAAGGTACTAACACATTAATTGCACACAAATTCAGTTAGAGTTCCAGTTTTCCAACATTTCAAAAATTGCCAATTTTCATTTATTTCCATTTTATCTAAATCTTGATAAATAAAACTCTTCCCAGGCTTTGTTAAATAAGAAAATATCATTAATCTCATTTGTCACTTGTACATCTGTCCCTGAATATTTTATCAGCTGAAACAAAAATTCAGGAAATTGTCATTCTCAGAGACAATAAGAAATAAATATTCACTTTAACTTTTTCTTTCTTTTCTTCTTCAATCTGTGTTTTAAGGCTCAGAGCAGACATTAGGACATATCAAACAATTTTTTATAAAGTTTTTCAAATGTTTGGCCCAAAGTGAAGTTGTTCTGTTGAAGTTACTTAAATATTCCTTTCATCTTCTCAAGCACAACTTCAAACATGTTCATGCCAGTCATCCAATCCAAAAGAAACAATGATTCAAAAGATAGTGAATAACTTAGGGGTCTATAAATGACACTGCAATGTATCTCGTTCCATTTTTCACAGGAAGTCCTTCATGCAGGTGCGTGAGTCTCCCTGGATGCATGAAGCTCCAGCCCTTTCTGGGTGATTCAATAGAGCAATTGTACCTTAGAAATTTGCATCCACCTCCCTAAAAAAGATAAAGCAAATAAATGTGTTAGCCTATCATGTTTAATTTTTTTATCAGTAGCAAAATTCAAATCATGCCATAAAGCAGAATCTTTAAAAAAAAAAAAGGGTAAAGGACTTTTTGTAATGACTATTTGAGAAATGTAAAAAATAAAACCCATAATTACCTGAAAATCTTCTCCCACATTATTTAGTGCAATGTTGATGGTAAACGTAGAAGCATCATGATGAGGACGAAGAGAGCGCTGCCTATCCGGGGAGTATTTTACCACAAAATTCAATAATGCAAACCCCTAAAAGGTAAGGTAAGCGAATGGATTTGTATTAATAAAAGCATAAAATAGCGTATTTGTGTAAAAATTAGAAGGGGACAGGCAGGAGAAATGAGAGAATAACTACCTTTGTGTAATAGCCTGCAAAGACTTTCAATGTGACAGGTGCAATAAACTCCCGGATGAAATGAAGCCATACATTCTCCAGATCGATTTGCTTCATGTGGATATCATCAGTTGGGACGTTTTCGTAACCACCAGATATACGGCTATCCTAGAGAAAGCATTAATGAAATCATAAAGCATGGTCCATGAGCAATCCACATTTATACTATCTCGGGATTTTTTCAACCCAAAGACCATTATGAACAAAAAAAACTAACCGTTTAATTACGGTACACCATCATCACAAACTGTAAAACTAAAAAAAAAAAAAACAGGTAACATGGCTTTGCAAATACATCAATGAAGCAAAATACGGCAGAGTCCGTAGACTCTTTTCCTACTTATTTAATGTGTTAACCCAAAATTAAAAGGCCAAAATAAGAGGCAACGAGTGTTTATTTGAGATCCAAAGGAAAAGCTATTCAGAAAGCACTGATTAGGCAGAAACCCAAAGAGTGTTCAGGTTAGGAGGCAAAGGCAAAGGGTATTTATGAAAAAGGGAAGGGAAACAATTACATCAATAGAAAGAAGGCATTTCTATACGTTCAGATAAGCTAGCACAGTGTTGCTTCTGCCAAACAATGTTTTTAATTTTCAGCCCAGGTAGTCATAGTATCTTCTTTCTTGTCATCTTTGCACACAGTTGTTTGGGATACAATGCTGCCTTAGGTTGAGTCCAAGCTCTTTTTGCCGTTTCAACAATCTAAAGATTTGAGGAGTAAGATGTGCAAGGCTCTGGGGTGGCAGCTCCAACTCCACTTTAAAGTGGCTCCGTTTATTCAATATATTATTTTTCACAAATGTGTATCTGAGGGCTGACTCTAAGGTAGATAAAGTTAATTTCCAAAGCCCTCTCAGCTCCCTGAAAAAATGAGCTTTTTACAGTTATCCTTCAGGTAGTCTTAGCTGCTCAATGGGCAGAGACGCTCTGGATTACCAACCACCAAAACAAGCTTCCCGGTCTCTGTTCCTCAAGTCTGCTCTGTGGAACCCAAAGTCCCTCCACGAAAGATTCTCATTATTCTGCCTGCAACCTGCTGACTTCAAGTTCTTCATCATTCTTTGAACTCCTGCCCCCCTGCTCAACTAACTCACTGAAGTATGTAATTAAGCAGAGCCAGTATTATTCAATAGTTTCTACTTAAATTTCTTGGTATTGTTAAAGAGTTGGCATGTGTGGGTTCTCAGAGGAAAGGAAAAACCCTGAACCACTGTGCATAAGACTCCCTGCAAAGCGTTTGACACTGAGTGTAAATGCAAAGCTGAATTACACTAAAGGCATTCAAAGAGATTCCTCCTTTTTATGTTTTGTACCAAAAAAAAAAAAAAAAAGCTTAGACAATCAACCAGATAAACTTAGAATTTAGAACAAAAGGTTACGTCTGAAGAACATCACAGAGCAAAGGCATACATTACCTTACCATCTCCAGCCTGGGCACACTGACCTTCAGGGACCATCCAGTGTAATCACATATGTAAATGGAAACTGGGTCCCAGGCCGATCAAATGTTAAACACTAATTAGTTAGTGGCAGATTTACACTTAAAAACAGCTTTCCTGACAGTCTTGGCTAGCTCCTTCATTTTGGTCTACTCAGAGTTGTACTGTGCTCTGAGTTCTCTAAATATCCACCCCTCCTCCCGCCCCACAAACACATTTTAGTTTTCAGTGTAAATTTATAACTTACATGATGTTTTCCTCCAGACCACTGGCCATAATGCTCCATTTCTTCCACGAGCTCATCACAGGCTTTTTCAGAAAATATCGGAAACCAAAAGACATCTGGACAAGGCTATAAAATATGGCATCACCGTTGAGAGAATACATTTTGTGTCTTTACTAACAACTAGCATTTCAAAAGTACTAGGACAGAATAGTCAGTATTTATCTCACCTACATGTCCTTTTTAAGAAGTTTGTCTGACATTATTGGCGTTACTATTGTATTACAAGCAATATTAGTTTTGGTTGTTTTTTTTTTAACACTTTCTGAGATTTTTTTTTTTACATTTTAACATCAGTAAAATCAACATGTGTCCTAAAGTCATAGCCAAGCAGCAATTGTGATGGAGTTTTACTGTCACAGTGCTTAGTCAAACACTCATTTTGTCCTCGCCTTGTGTGTGTATGAATCGTGGGTCTGTGTGTGCATATGCATATAGGCATTTAGCTGATGTTGCACTTGCTGAACTGAGTTGCCCTTTAAAGTGCCTTTTTTACATAATTTAACATTATAATTTGCAACAGAAACAAAAAGTTATTGTATGTACAGTACACTAGAACATGTAACACCTATGCCTTAATAAGTCTAAAATAAGTCTTTCAACATATATAAAACAAAAAGAAATCTAAATGACTAGAAAATTCTGTGTCATAGTTTAATTGGTAGTATTTTTCTTCTTTCTCACAGTACGCAAAATGAGGTATCTCGGAAGCAAAGATGCCTTACGTTCTGATGTAAGGTATTAGCAATAGTTTGGAATACTAATCTAAAACAGAGTTCATTTAGTAAAAACCATCTCTGAGAGGAGAGTCTTAGAGCCCAATTTCTTTCAAAGGTAATTTTTCACTGAAAGAGATCTGCCAATGGCTCCTTATTTTTAGTGGCTTGAGAAGGCTAAGACATTGGGAGTATGCTTTAAAAAACCCAGGATCTTAAATTTTTTGTTCATCTCTACATTCTACAGTTTTACAGCTTATATGATCCTTAAGGCTATAAAACTGGGAATTAAGCCATACGAATTTTACTTAAATTAGGATAGGGTCTCCACTTTCACAACACCATCCACTAAAGCAGCCTTGCAGTAATAATTTGCCCTTCTGGAAAATATATAGCAAAAATGCTCTATATATCATCATAATTTTTTAAACATTTATTTATTTTTAGAGAGATGGGAAGGGAGGGAGAAATAAAGGGAAAGGAACATCCATCAGTTGCCTCTTGTGTGCACCCCAACTGGGATCAAACCCACAGCCCGGGCATGTGCCTTGAGCGGCAATCAAACAGCTCTGCTGGGCGATGCCCCACACCGCTCCGGGCTCATAGTAATTATTCATACAAACCTGTTCGACTATGTTTTCAGTGAAAATCTTTGAATAATCACGGTTTATGTACTTTTCCTTCCAGTCCTACCAAAAAAAAAAAAAAATCAATTGCACAGATTAAAGCAAATAGTTTTACGAGTACTTTAGTGAAAATACACAGTATATGCACTTTAGAAATTGCTCAAATGACTTAAAAATGACTGTTTGTTTTGAACAAAATAGGACTTCTGAGAAACCACAGCTTATGTTTTTTAATATTTGCCTGATTCTGTGTATGATCATATCTTTCTATGAAACATAAAATTTTTATTTATGAAGTTTTGTACCTTTGAATTTTAAAACTTGAGGAATCTACAGTGATTTAATTTATTTGCTATATCATATGCATATATACAGGGAAGATAAATATGTGTTTAAAAGTGAACAATAATAAAATCTATCAATAATATTAGTAAATATTAATTAACACATTAATCAACTTGAGTCATACTTTTATAGTGAATTCCTCTCCATTAATTTCAATTTTTAAAATGTATTTAAAATTTCTTACTTCACTTCAGATTTTAACATTTGTGAAAGAATGATCATAGGGTTACTAACACTTCACTTCTTTTAGTTACTAAAATTAAGGTATAGGACCTTATATTAAAAAAATAGGTCCTCTTCATGCTAATTTATGAACCTGATTCTTCTCTTTAACTAATCGCTGCCACATAAACCACACTCTGAGATATCTCAACTTTTGTCAAAATGGGCTAAGGAATCTTTTCCCAAGGTTAAGTTTTTCATTTAAAACCCCAATTATTTAAAGGGTATATATTAAAAGTGTTATGTGATTTTTTATCCAAAAAGATCTCTTTTTAAAAGTATCAGACAGTCTAACAAAATTCTTAATTTTCTCTTTATACAGTACAATATCGGAAACCAACGGGGAGGACTGAGGTACAGGTATAAAGTAATGCCAATCAAATTATGTTCCAAGAATATCTGTTTGAAATATACCTTCTCTGAGGCTAGATTTCAGAGGAGTCCAGATAATTTATATGCCATTCTTAGTTTTGCATATCTCTTCTTATATGTAGCTCAGATATTTTTGATATACAAAAGCAAAGCTATCTTCAAATTCTTTAATAAATTTCATTTATAGTACATAATTATAAGGATCAAATTACTATATTATCTCATTACGCCCTCTAATATTGATTAGTTTTCTGATTCCAAAATATAGGAAAACATTAGAAGTAAATAATATATTCTTTCTTATGAATCAGTACTAATTTTTAAAGTAAAAAGAAAGTCCCTAAAATTTTATGTTAATTTTTCATTTTAGGCCGCCTTTCAAATATCATTGAACAAACTGTGACCTTACTAATTTTAGACATTCTGATAGTGGGACAATCCTTAAATACTTTGCTATGTATATGCCCCACAAGGCATAATCCGTAAGGCTGACTTTCAAAAAATGAAGTAAAGCCATAGAAGGAAAAACAGTCCCAAGCTTATCTGTGACATTATCATTGCATACTCTCCAAGGATTTGAATTTTTATACAAGCATCTACAGTTCAGGATATTATCTGGAATATTTTTCCAGAAAGCAAACACTACCCAAGAAATCAAATAATTCTCTTTCTCAAAATAACAAGAAATTCAGTGCTAAAGTATAAAATATGTAATTCCACCCTCACCATTTTAAAAAGCCTCTTCTCATGTCTACTCCTGTGAAAGATGAAGATATGCAGCTAAAATAGACTGAAAGTACTTTTAAAGTACAAAAATGTCAAAAGATACTCTTTTCTATTCAACAGAGTATTCAGAGACTATGAAATTTACTGTTTGCAGATGTCAACTACTCCTACAAAATAAACAGAATTCTGATACGATGGATTGAGTCTTTGTAATTTAAAACTTTTCCTACTGGCAAGGGAGAACCATAAATCATAGTATTATGAAGATGATTATTGAAGAGAATGCTTTCCCTTGAATAAAGGTGCTAACGCGACTAAAGCAAACAGGTCCCATTAAGGGAGAAAAAAAGTTAATTCATGTATGATTCATATTGTTCAGTAAAGAAATGATTTTAGACTTTAAAAGGAAATAATGTCCTCAACTTAAACCTTTCCTTATATGCTGAATCCACTTACTCTGCAATTTTCTCTGGCTATCTTTGATATGTATTTACAAAATTGTTATTAAAAAAATAAACAAAATGATAAAATAAAGTATATTTTCCCAAACTAACTTGAACTTTCTTCCTGAAAATCAAAATATAATATTGTCATATGTCCGCTATTGTAAACATTTCTTCTGAAATTGTGATTAAAAATTTGATGGTGCTTTTCAATACATAAACGCAAATATTGGGAGAAATTTTTAAAAAACTGCTAATTCCCTTCTCCAAACCTAATATATGTCTTAATAAAAAAAAAGTTCTCGGTCAGGGTTTGATCTACTCTAAAGGACACAAAATATAACTAATTATAGCTTTTAAAAATGATATAATTAAAAAAACTTTTAAAGACTCTTATCACATTTTCATATTATTAACCCAATTGATTTTCATCTATTAGAGTTACAGGAAAATAAGTAATAAATAAAGTTGAGTATGAAATACATACCACAGGATTTTCAAAAATCTGCCAGAGGTCATTGTTATAATGGGAAGTATTATAATTAGCAGTTGATAATAGTCTTCCAAATTCATGTCTATTAGAAATGTACATAAATACACCCTATATGTCAAAAAATAAGAGTATTAACAACCTTAAAGTACAAATACAGTTATCCACAGAGAAATATGACATTAATTTCAGTTTTTATATTTTCATCCATGAACATGCATTTTTATTTTTCATATAAAACATGCATGATTGAAAATGAGAGAAATAAAATTTTGATTCTCTATGAATTCAGCCACCACACAAACCAACTGCTAGCACTGACACTCAACTGAAAAATGGCAGAGGCAGAATGGACTGTTTGTGTCCCTTCCTCATTGATCCTAGATGCAGACATCGGGAAAAAAATTCCTGTTTGAAGGCAGAAGTATTTTTTAAACACCAAAGTTCAATGAATTGTACCTCTTTTAGATTCTTTCCCTTTCAAAGACGACATCACATTTTAAAATAAGAATTCAAATATCAATAATATTTCATCAGTCTATTTTATTCTTTTATTGTCCTAATGTTTAAAAACTGAACACAGGTATTACTTGTACATTATAAGGCAGCTAAAGAAAATTAGTCTTATATCCCTGTCCCAAACCAAATATATGTGGCAACACCACTAAATTTCTTTCATTTTGTACCTGTTTCAATGGTAAAAGTGTTAGTTATTAATAATACAAAAAAAAATCATTAGGGGTCCCCAAATCTCATTTTTATCAAGGTATACTTTATGCATACTCCTACCTCTTCTTTCCTTTAAAAAAACAAAAACTAGAGAAAAGGATTTATTTAGATTTCATTTTCTCATCTATCAACCATAAAAAGTAAAGAACTGAGAGCTGAACATCATACAATGCCCACCCCCAAGACACAAAGTTCCAAGCACATACCCAGATTCAGAACCAACGAATACCCAAAGTCTACCAAGCCAAATAGAAAGAAGATTCTTTAAAAAATGTTACTGTTAGGCAATATACTATATCTTATATTAATTAAATAAACAAAAATAAATAAAAATAAATAAAAATAACACCTTTGGGGGGCTGAGCATTTGGAATGTTTCCGGAGTAGGGGAGTCTTTTTCCCTTTGTAAAGTCTAAAATGAAGAGAAGCATTGGGTAAGTTGACCTGCACACCCACTCTCTCAGGTATTCTCAGGTAAATAAAATAGTAACCCTTGATGAAAAGCTGACATTCTGAAATGTCCTTCATAGAAAACATGCAGAACAAGCAAAGCTTATAGAGCAAATGAAGAAACCACTCCAGCCCTTTTTTTTTTTTGATGAAATAAAAATCCAAGCTCATTCCGTAGAATTTCCATTAGACACAAAGTCAAGACAAAGAAAAAAATGTGTAAGAAAAAATGTGTAAGAGAGGCCATTCCAGGATGCGCTGTTGAGTCAAATCAGCCAAACATGAGCACAAATTACAATTACAGGGACTGAGGATATTCAATGTAACAATGCACACAGGTTTGTAGGAGAAACGAACATATTCAAACAACACATGCCTTATTAAACTAATAAAAAAAATACTTGCCAACTTTTCTGATTTTTCCCAAAATTACATTTACACAAATTTGTATATAATAATCCAATCCTTTCTAAAACAAAAAACTGTATAAATACATTTTAAAAGATATTTATACATTTTGAAAAACAAATTGTTTTCTACAGTTATTTAAGTTATATAATGAAAGCAAAATAGCAATGTATCCTTAATTTTTTGGATAGATGAAATATACTACATACTTCAATCCTCCCAGTTTAGTGGTAAGGAGTGTGGAGATATTGATAATGATGTATGGACCCTGATTTTCAGAGTAAAGTATATTCTTAACTGGGTAAATGATCATTTCATCCAGGCTCTACCTAATTAGTTTTAATTAGGTGAAGTTTTCCATATAGAATTTCAAATGGAATTAAAGGTGAATTTTTAAAAATGAAAAGCTGCCCTGGCAGTGTGGCTTAGTGCATTGAGGGCCAGCTTGTGAACCAAAGGGTTGCTGGTTCGATTCCTAATAAGGGCACATGCCTTGGTTGCAGGCCAGGTCCCAGGTAGGGGGTGTGCGAGAGGTAACCACACATTGATATTTCTCTCCCTCTCTTTTTCCCTCCCACCTCTTCTGTCTAAAAATAAATAAAATATTTTTTTTTAAAATGAAAAGCCGATGTGTAACAAATTCGTGTTTATTACTGAATCCCACTGCTGCTTATGAGTTAGTGTAATCACCAACCTAATTTTTCAAATGTTTCATAAGTAAATATTCACTAATCGTCTTCCATAATTGTTGCTAATTTTTCAACATAGAACCAAAAAAATTGGCTAGTATTTACCAATTAGAAAGACAAGCACAATCAAAAGGCAATGAATGGCACATCAACTGGGAAAGCAAGCCATTCTCTGACAACGGCAAGCAAGCCATCCTCATATCCTTACCATTTCTCTCACATTTCGGCAAAGAGCCATATCAGGATCCAGTCTATCACGAACAAAATAGTTCCTTTCATTCATTTCTGATCGAAGAGTCTTTCCTTTAATTAAGTATACATTAGCCATGTATGGGACATTCCAAATCCCTCTGAAAGTGAAGAGAAGATATTCCAAAATACCACAAATACAAAATACTTAAAGTTTTATTTTTGTTTTTAAAATAAATGTCTTGTATGTTTTAAATTTTATATAAATTATTGAAACAAATTACACAGAAGTGCAAACACATGTAATGATTATCTGACATATATACACATGTACATATAATATATATGAGATTATTTGGTATATACTACATTTTTATGAGATAAATCACTACTCTCCTAAATAAACTTTATTTTAAAGTTGATAACCTGTTTGGTATTTTGGCTGTTACCCCTCATTTAGTTGTTACAGTTAGAGTATAATATTCTGTTGTACAGAAGGTGTTTCCATTTAAGACTGAACAGTTTGATAGAAAAAAAATAATGACATATAACTGATTTGCTAGAGTTAGTTTACACTGGCTCCCCAGAGCTGACTTGTAACTTCACTTCCCAAGTCTATGTTCTGTGACTTCACACCAGAAGCTTGAAATCAGCCATGGAAGAAGTACTTACACCATGGAAACTGGCAAACACTACAAATCAGGACACCCTCCAACCCCAAGAACCAGCTGTTAAACATTTACCAGCACACCACTGAACACAGCCTAAAATTCTCCTAAAATATAGTCTCTTGATATTCATTAAGCCATCTCAAATTTTTGTAAAAAAAGGGAAAACAGCCAGAGTATGGGAAGCACATTATTTCATCCTTCATTCTTCCCATAGACACATCTCCTCACTCTGAACATGGTTCGCTTCCCAAGAACAGTGTAAGAAACAATTTGCTTAAAGGGATATATATGCCTGTAGATTTTAGAGAACAGAAAGGGAAGATCTTGACCAAAAAAATGTACATATTAACAAGATTATAATACCATTTTGTATTACTAGATGAGCCTCAAGAGAAATGGTTATAAAAATATATATATTGTGTCATCTGAATTCAGAAATTAGTCATGTAAGAGCATAAGCAATAAAATATAATTTAAAAAAATTAATCACTGACAGAGTGTATAGTCTTTCAATTTTGAAAAACACACAGGTCATAAGATGTCATTTCTTTATATAGTTTTTAGATCAAAAACCTCTACCTTATTCTTATTCTCACACTGTACACAATGACAGGAGGTTGGACAGAAAATCACCAGTGCCTACAAAACTTAAATAAAACATGAATTGTCTATTCTACTTCTGTGAACCGTTATTTCTACTATACCCACAGTTACTAACAGGTGTATGGTCCAAACAAATAATCCCAGAGACAATATAAATACTTTGAAACAACAGAATACAATCTTAATAGTGTTTTCTTGGCTATCGCACTTCTTAATTGCTGCTAACAAAAGCCTTTATCATATTTATATAACTCAAATTTACTATTTTCACCCCTATTACTATTTTCACAAACAAAACATCTTTTTACTACTCAGCTATGGAACACATGTGTGATTTCTTTTTTCTAAATTTAAGGGCATATATTTTAGTAATGAAAGACAGTTTTCACTTTTTAATTAGGCTGACATAGTTGAGAATCTAGGCAAAGCACTTAATATCTCAATCACTCTGGACCGTTGTGCATATGAAAAAAGAATGACAGTCTTCCGTAATACAACTGTAGCGAAAAAATACTACTTCAATTGTCATTATTTTTTAGTTTAAAAAAATCAACTACTGTCTTTAATATAAAAATTAATCATGCACACACTTTGTAACAAGTAATAGGCATGTCAGAGACAAAAAAAAAAGGCCCAAACAAAAGAACAGATCAAAGCTCCAAAAATAAAACTAAGCAACCAAGAGGTAGCCAACCTAACAGATGCAGAGTTCAAAACACTGGTAATCTGGATGCTCATAGAACTGGTGGAGTACGGTCACAAAAGGGAAGAAAGAGTGAAGGCTATGCAAAGTGAAATGAAAAATATACAGGGAACCAACAGTGAAGGCAAGAAAACTGGGACTCAGATCAATGATTTGGAGGAGAAAGAAGAAATAAACATTCAACCAGAACAGAATGAAGAAACAAGAATTCAAAAAACTGAGGAGAGGCTGAGAAACCTCTGGGACAACTCTAAACACTCCAACATCCAAATCATAGGGGTGCAAGAAGGAGAAGAGGAAGAACAAGACATTGAAAATTTATTTGAAAAAATAATGAAGGAGAACTTCCCCAATCTGGCAAAGGAAATAGACTTCCAGGAAGTCCAGGAAGCTCAGAGAGTCCCAAAGAAGCTGGACCCAAGGAAGCACACACCAAAGCACATCATCATTACATTACCCAAGATTAAAGATAAGGAGAGAATCTTAAAAGCAGCAAGAGAAAAGGAGACAGTTACCTACAAAGGAGTCCCCATCAGCCTATCAGCTGATTTCTCAAAAGAAACCTTATAGGCAAGAAGGGGCTAGAAAGAAGTATTCAAAGTCATGAAAGGCAAGAGCCTACATCCAAGAATACTCTATCCGGTAAAGATATCATTTAGAATGGAAGGGTAGATAAAGTGATTCCCAGATAAAATAAAGTTAAAGGAGTTCATCATCACCAAGCCCTTATTAAATGAAATATTAAAGGGACTAATCTAAGAAAAAGAAGATCATCAAAACTATGAACAGTAAAATGACAACTCACAACTATCAATAACTGAACCTAAAGAAAAACAAAAACAAAAGCAAACTAAGCAAACAACTAGAACAAGAACAGAATCACAGAAATGGAGATCACATGGAGGGTTATCAGCAGGGAGGGAGAGGGTAGAGAATGGGGGTAAAGGTACAGGGAATAAAAAGCATAAGTGGCAGGTACAAAATATACAGGGTGGTTAAGAATAGTATAGGAAAGCGAGAAGCCAAAGAACTTATATGTATGACCCAAGGACATGAACTAAGTGGGGGAATGCTGGTGGGAGGGAGGGTGCAGGGAAGAGGGGAATTAAGGGGAGAAAAAAATGGGACAACTGTAAGAGCATAATCAATAAAATATATTTTAAAAAACGACTAAATTAAATAACTCACACTCTATTCCCTTGAACAATATCCACATAATCTTCAGATCGAGCATAATATCCATCAGGACTAAGTGCTCCCCAGAAGTTGGACCACAGCTTTCCATGGCGAGTTACAAGAGGAGCGATGATCTTTCTAAGGAAAAAAGAAAAATATCCAGGTAACTTTTTTTTTAAAAAGACCACACAATTATGCGTTCTAAACTTAGCATGACACATAAAACAATACAATTCATTTAACACACATACAGTTAGTCCAAAAAACAAAAATAAAAGAGAAATTTCTTTCCAATACTTTTTCTTAAATAAGTACACTGCTGATTTTCAATGATATTTCTTTAAAAGACTACAAAAGTAACACAAAATGTGAATGAAAGTATAAAAAGGGCTTTTAAAAGACCCTTAAACTTATGTCCAAAAAGTGAAACTACCTTAATTATTTCAGAAACTGTACTATATAAAATCAAATATTTTCACTGTTATTAGAGAGACATAATAATCCCTGGTGCATTAAGGTATCCAATAAATATCTGTTGAATACAAAGAGGAATGAAGATGGGCTAAAACATCTGTAAATGAGCCAGTTTTCCTAAAGTTAAGTCCTCACTTTAAAGTTTGTTTCCATTTTTTACGACTTGGAAAATGAGTTGTGCTAAAACCCTGGCAACACAGGACATCCTTCTGGTCCTCTAATGATTTTAGAAAACAGAAGAGAAGATCACTGCCTAACTGCTGAGGCACTCTACCTCCCAGGAAACAGTCTCTTTGAGAAAAGTGCACATGGCAAATCCAAGACACATCATATTTCTTCTTAGGGAAATCTAATTTATAATGTTTCAACATTTTCAAAAGAAGATAACAAAATCCAAAATTCCTCTAGAATTACTTCTAAAATACAGTGCATGGTAGTGGTATCTCAGTTTTTAAGAAAAGCCCACAAAACTCCTCCAAGAGAAAGCTTGTGGACGAATGATTCTCCATGAAAAAAGCCTATTCCACAACAGGCCAATCTTGTGAAGACCAGGTGTGCCCTTTCCCTTACCCACAGAAAAGTGAAACTTCATCTATAAGACACACAACATGCAAAATAATGATTTTCGTTTAATTTTTCCTGGTTCCTATTAAAATGAAATGTTAACCAGAATCACTTGTATTTTGATTTGTTTCAAATACATAGATAGCAAATTAGAATCTATATATTATGTTAAGAAATGATAATTTAACGTCAATAATGGACCAGATCAAATATTTATCAGAAAAAAAAATTTCAGCTGCCTCCCAAAGATAGGTGGGCAAAGAAATGTTGAAAATCAAAATCCCTGTGCGGTGTGCTTGATGTTTCTGAGTATGGAAATACCAGAATAACAGCTGGGGGTGATGAAGTACACTAAATAACTGAAGGAGTAAACTTTGGAGCAAGGCTGAGACCAGCAGAGACAGGAGGAGGAGAGGGAAAAATGGACTAGACGAGATGCTGGAAAGGCCTATACCCCAAGTGAGATATGACCCGTCCCCTGCTCCTCTAGCCTTCAGTCAAATCTACTGAATCTGTAAGAGTCTTGGTATATGTCAATGAGTTGTGAAAACTACATGTTTGGGTATAGGGGCGTGTCAGATGAACCTAATCCTTTGATAATTAATGGAAATTTATGAAACTGGAAAAATAACCAAAGTTTTACCAGCTCTTAGGAAGGAAATTTTATATTTTACAAGGTTTAAAACATTATATTGATTTTAATGGGGATACGCCTTAAATGTAGAGTAAGAATCCATTAACAGTTCACTACAAGAATTAATGTGTCATATAACATCTAAATATTATTAGAAGCATATGTATATTACAAGTACTGAATTTCAGTCAAGAGAAAATAACATAGCAATTTCAAGAAAATATTACTGAATTCCACAGGTTTTAAGAATTACAAATTACACCCCTATTCCATATGCTTTTCCTTGCATAATGATTAAAACCTTATACATATGATTTGAAAAATTACCTGCAATTTATACTTATCTCAGGTAGATATGTATCAATTCATATATAGTGGAGCTATATATACAGATTAATACTGAGCAGTCTAGATTTTTAATAACTGAATTCTCAAATTGACAGATCATTTATATATAGGGTGGGTTAGTAGAACATAATAAATTTCTCACGTATTTTACTCAGTAAAATAAAAACAGTAATATTTCACTGCTAACTATTCTGTCATGAGAAATAATTGCATTAATATAAGTAAATATATTTAGAACAATATCTGGAACTTAATGAGCACTTATTAAAGGTGAGCTACTAGTATGTGTATTAATAATACTATTATCAGTGGTAGCAATAGCATTAATAAGTGAAGATTTAATATCATTATAAGCTGGTACAGATGGTATCTTTTTCTCATTTTAATTCAGTTCAATGAAAACAGATACAGACTAGTGATAATTAGTTCAGTACTAAACAAAACTACAGATCTGGCTGTGAAATAATTTGTACCTCTGAAATTTCAACTTCTAAGAACTACAGCTCTCTTTGTAATAACTTTATAGGTAAAAAGCTTTATGCAATTCTACTTAAAAAATATCTATAGAAAATTTTAAAATTCTAAATTTTACTTCTAGCAGTATAATTTCACCTATCTTTAAACAGAACAATAAGGTAAATATAATTGACAAACATCACATTTGTGATTATAACTAATAATAAATACTTCAAATTTTTATTAGGTTATTTTCTATTTGACTCCTTTAAAAGAAAACTAATTATAATTGGAAGTTTGTAAGGTATAGAAAACACAGTGTGAGTTCCCTCAACTTGCTCCTTTGTATTTGTTCCTTCCACAGATGTCATTATAGTGTGCCCACGCCGAGGAGGAAAATGATCATTGTTTTAAAAATAAACTGACATTTAATTTTATATAGTACCTGTTTTGTTCAATTAAAATCTTTAAAGTTCTTGGATTTGTCAATACAACATCTGCATCCACACTGAAGTAATAATCACAGCTCTCATCCTGACGGCAAAAATCCCTGACACAGAGAAAGAAATACGAATTAGAAAAAAAAAATTGCTGTTGAAAAATGTTAATATAAAGTTTATATGTAAATTAAAGTTTCTCTAACATAGTTTTCTAATCAAAACAGTAAGATAATATCCAAAAGAGTAAGTATTGTCTTGAATTTCAAAATGGTCAGTTTATCAACACAGATGTTCACAGGTAGATCAACACTAAAAATTTTAGGTCAAGTGAAATATGTTTTCAGCTAGTAAATATTTTATAACATAAAACAACACATCATAATGGCAACTGATAATTTAGAATTAAATCTTCTCTAAAGGGGAAAAATAATTTACCCCAATGTATTTATCAATCATTTTTTAAAAATCAGAATGTTTTTGTACTGTGCACAAGCGTGCAGACACAGAAACACACTGCAAAATCTTGCATATCCAACAACTCAGATTGAAGTGAATCTTGAAGATACAGGTATATCCCTCTTTACGAGTACTGTTTGAACTTGGTTTGCATGGGACTCTTTCTAAGGCTGCTACTCCCTTGCTTCTTACCAGGGGCACGACTACAGTGCATGCTTTTCTTAGTGGAGTCTGAGCGTTCTATCAGGAGAACATGGAATGAACCACTTGTGATATGTGAAAATCTTCCCAGTATCTTGGTTTCTGCATTTGAGATCCTTTCTTTCTGGGCTCCTGGTTATTGCCTTCAGTTACTGACAGTGTGTATCTCCACACCACATTTGTATCTAACTAAGTATCAAGTTAGTTAGATAAAGTAGTTAAAATTGTACAAATAGTTAAAAAAATAAGTTTTGAATGTGGACCCAAGGATTCTCAAAAAAACAAGTTATGGAACCATTAGAAAAGACGTTGGCTTGGTTTTCCTGAGACCTGTTTCCCACATATCCCTTATCCCCGACACCAAGCAGTATCCATCATGCTGAGCCCTAATTAGGCTTTCACAGCACAAAACAAGAAGCCCCCATGCTTTATTCTCCCTCTCATCAGCAGTTACTAACCCACTGCCTGGAATATTCAATTACCATTTACTGAATAAAGGATTGTTTTTACCATTACTGGAATTTTATTAGTAATCCCTTTGAAGTATTAAAAGGGTTAAAACTAAGGACCTAAAATATTTCTTCTGGTATAGTATTGTGCAGATCAGGAAGTAACTAAAATGCAGAAACACCCTTTTCTCCCCTTAGTCTAAAACACTTTTTTACCATACACAACCGGCAGATAGTGGACATTTAAATCACTGCCTACATAAGTCATACTATACATTTTTCTGAATATTTTTTAATCTTGAATCTTAAGTTGAATTAATAGCTTGATTAAATATATGGACTCTTAGCCATTAAAAGAAAAATGAAAATAACTTCCATGCCCTTTACATACATACATAGATAGAGTCTAACAGTAGATGGTGCTCGCACATATGCACAAACTCACACACATACAAATAATTGAGACACTGAAGTTCAGGGTATGAATTTTTTTAAGGCTTTTTTTTTTTAAGTTTCTTTAGTAGAAATTGTTTCATTTAAATTTATTAAAACATACATTCCCATGTTTCTGGCTTCAGCTTGACTTAGATTTTCTTCTGGTCCTACTATTTTTATAGTGCTGATTTCATGTTTAGCTTTATCAAAAAATAACTTGATGTCCTTTTCATGATAAACTTCCTGTAAAATATTTTAAAACAATAGAAAGTCAGTGAGAAAATAAGACAGTAAGATGGCTGAGTTATTCATATGTAGTGATGCGTTCACATTCAAAGTGGTGAATTCCACAGTTTATATAATCACTCAATTACAGACAAAATGATAACCAAATTAAAGATGTTTTATTTAAATATCACCTAAATAAATGTCTTATATAGAATCTAAAATAGATACATGTTAATATTTTTTAAGAGAAGATACTTCAATATTATTTTAACATTTACTCCTAGATAGGTGATTATATAAATATTTAAATCCTGAGTGCTATAAACTGTTTCCAATTGAGGGTTGGGGGGAAGGCTGTGGAAATGGCTTATGGCCTGAGAATGATAGTTATGCATTGTAAAATATCCATTAAAAATGTATATTAAACCTAAAAGATATTAATCTAAGTTATAAATAATCATTTTGTAAAATAAATACCCCTATTACAATACCTGTGACACCACAGAGAAAAAATAATGATCACATAGAAAATTGTGGTTTTACAAAGAGAGGATTTAACAAAATTTTGTTGATGGGAAAATTATCAACATAAAGTCATCAAATTATTTTCATTATATTGTGAGAAAACTTTGATTATCTGTCTCCCTCATTAGAGCATTTCAGAGATTTTTAGGGGTCAAGTCTTATTAAGTATTTTTAAAAGCTTTTCATAGCTTAACACTTATCACATAAAGGCTACTCAGACTTAATTTTAAATGAAAGAAGATAAAAACTCCTGCCATAAAAGAGCTTTAGGTCCTATGAAAGGAGGAAAAGTATAAAAAAAATACAATGCAAGATGGGGCAAAAGTAGGTTTACAGTTTTTCATATGGAAAATAATACAAGAATTAATAATAACACAAAAATAAATTCTGACTCACATACAACTATAAACCTACTTTTGCCACATCCTATATATTAAAAACAAAACACTTTAATGTAAGTATATACACTACAACACATTTTACAAAACCAGTAACTGATTCACCCTTTTAAACTTATTTTAGCTGGTTTTCTGTAAATTTAAAACATTCTCTGAGAAAGGCAAATGATTAGCTGACATGTACATTTGGAAACAAGAACAAAAGAAAAAGTACTAGGACAGAGAGAAAATAGAATACTTCACAGCTATGGAGTTTTTCTCAATGATGTTAAATACCAACTGTTTCAACAAGAAAGAGATGAGTTCAGATTACATGTGGGAGGTTTTTGGGAGGTTCTGAATATTTCTGAAGGAAATAATATCAAATTCTTTGGGGAAGAGCATGCAGCTGTATGATTAAAACAATACTCTACCTAGAAGACATTTTAAGTTTTAATGTTATGGTATTATCATAAGCTGCGAATAATTAATGACATGTTCTATAAAAGAAAGTGCCAGAACTAACCCAAAAATAAAGGAATATAAGGCCCTCTGCCATCTCTTTATTATATATTAAGTTGATCCACAGGAAATGGTTGATATTCAACCATTTTTGACTCACAAAAATTGTCAAGTTTCATGAGACTTATCCCAATATTATGATATTAGTTTTTAGACTCTTACCTTCTGGTCTGAAAAAGGCAGGGCAGTAATCACTCCAAAAATTCCCTACTTAATTTAGCCTCATAGATTTTTTTCAGACACAAACAGATAATAACAAACAGTTCCAAAGATAATTAAAAATATATTTTACATAAAATATTCATTTATCAGATACTTACTTTGTTATGAATAAATATTTTAAGTGCTTCTTTTGGATAATCCAGGGTCAGTAATGTGTCCAGAAATCGAGGTAGGAAAGGGGTTGGTTGCTCAATAAAAACACCTATTGTTACATTTGGATAGACCTTTGTTTCACAGCAAACATAAGAAAAAATTATCATTAGTGTGTTTTCACTTTAAATTCTATTCAAGTCTTACTCAGAACAACATGAAATATACTAGAGTATCAATTAAGTGTAATCTGCTAAATTTGAATGGCTCTATGGCAATTCTTTAATATTGCAAATACATTTTTGTAGGCCCTATCAAAGTGATAGACTTTACTCAATCACATCTTGTCATTATGAATTAGGTTTGAAGAGAAAATTCACTTATATTTATTATGTGGATATAATTAAAGATAGTGCCTACTCTACTATACAACACTTTCTTTATGGTAGTCCTAAAAAAAAAGTCTTTCAGATCTGAATCTATTTTGACAGCTCTGTCTAAAATTAGAATGCTAATTGTGTTTCCATGGTTTAAAAGTTCGGTGGTTAATTTGAAACTCAAATAAAGCAATTAAGGAGGACCTAAGCCTTAATTTCTATCCCTGTATATCTCCTTTAATCTGTTTATTATATATAATCTAACTTTCCTATGTATAATATAATAGAGTAAAAAAACCATTTTGGTTCTGTGGGGGCCCTGGAGGGGGGCCCGTGAGGGTCTGTCCAGGGTAGGCGACCCAGAACTGTGTGTGCCCTTGAAGTTCAGTCTGGGCAGGCAGCCCAGAACTATGATTCATCATCACATGCCTGTGGGTAGGCAGCCCGGGCCTATGTCATTGTACACATGCGCTGTAGTCTCCAATGACCAAAGTCCTGGCATGATCCCACTATTGCCTAAACTTGTATAAAAATCCCCATAACCAGCAATAAGTGTGCCAGCAGTCTCAGCAATGCAAGTAATAAAGAGCCTGCTGCTGCTTGCTCGCATTGTGAAGTGCAGCTCCTATGTCGGTTCCTTGTGTTTTCTTTTGCTTGGGCCTCTCACCACAGAAACCTGCCCTAGCTGAACAGCTAGGCTCTGACAGTTTATTGTATTATATATAGAAAAGCTATTTTCTTTCACTAATATATTTTATCTTGTACCTATATTTATATATTTTCTTCAATTCTCTGGGTATGTTTTAGAGAACAGTTCAGCTTTCATTCATCGCATGCCAACTTCTGAAATATTTGTCAGTCCCTGTAATAAGCAACATTTAGAGAAAGAGATGAAGGTTCCTGGCCTGAAAATGTACAAACGGCTGGGGAAGTTGGAAACCTAACTAAAAACTGTGTAATAGTGCTATTACCAGAACTATCTGAAAGACTTTCATAATGCCATTTTTAAAATCATCTTTTAAAGCCAAATTTAAGTATTAAATTTTTTTTAAACCACAGAAGTTAAATGTTGCATTAGGATAACTCCATATTCTCCAATGTGGTGCCTCACATACTTCTTTGCTCTCTGGATTATAACCTAACATTTATTTCCAATGAAGTAAACCTTGAACATCATTGTAATTCTTTATCAATTCATTAATCTACCCAAAAAACTAATGACAAAATATCTACTCTCTCATTCTTAATAATAAAGGAAACAACTACAAAGTGGACCACAACTCAACATTAGCAAATGAGATAAAACATTTCATTTCATTTTCCTAACTGTGATTATAGAGGAGGATCCAAGATAGTAGCTGGTGAGGTGGAAGCTACACTAACATACTCCTGGGATGAAATTGGAAATACAACTAAATTATAGAAAAATCATGCTGAATAACCACCTGAAGACTAGCTGGAGAAAAACCTACAGCCAAGGAATGACAGAAGAAGCCACGCCCAGACTAGTAAGGCACGCAGAGACAGGGGAAGGCTGGCTGGGCTCCCACAGGCAGCAGCTGAAGTTCTGGAGGAATATCTCAGCTGTGGGCTGGGCAGGGAATGGGGGGCAGTTCCCCCTGACAAGCATGGGGTCTAAAACACAAGACAGGCTCAGCAGCCTGTAACACTAGAATGGGGAAAGGCTCTCACGTAACATCGGCTGCGAAAAGCATTGGAGTTTCTATGTAACAGAGAGAGACAGCTAGATAGAGATGGAGCCACCCTCTTGAAGGGCCAATGCACAAAAAAGTATGTTACCAGAGCCCACTTACCCTGGGCTCTGGCAGAGGGAGGGCAGAACAGACTAGAGCCACGTGAGGAAAGTCTGGGATTGGTAGCTCTGGGTAGAAAGCTGAAGGTCAGCCACTAGGGTCCCTGTGCGCAGCCATTCCCCATACTGCAGAGGCCATATTTCTCATGCAGAGCACTCCCCTCCATGAGGCATCGGCCTGCGGTGACGCAGCAGTCCCACCCACAGCAATCCCTCTTGCTCTACCCAGTAGAGTTTAAGCGCTGCTGAGGTGAACAACATAAAACACTTTCAGTGACTAAGCCTAACGGGTGGTCTGCAGGCAGAAGTGGATCTCTGAGTACTTTGAGGTATTTCGTAACATGCCCCTGGGACAGTGCTGATCAAAGTGGGCCTTAGTGTGTGGCTTGGTCCTTTCCACATGAACCCAAACTCAGCAGAGGGAGCCACAAGCTGGATCAATGATGCTCCAAACAGGATGCCCAAAGCCAGTCACAGGCAGCATCTGATGGTCTTTGTAGATCTACATAATACATTGAAACAAACGCAAAGAGGCAGCCAAAATGGGGAGACAAAGAAATAGACTGCAAATAAAAGAACAAGAGAATTCTGCAGAAGAGCTACATGAAATGGAGGCAACCAATTTTTCACATATAGAATTTAAAAAATGATTATAAGGATGCTCAACGGCATGAGGGGGGACACAGAAACCATAAATGAACAGCCAGAAATATAGAATGCAATATTTGAAATAAATAATACACTGGAAGGAAAAAACAGCAGGTTAAATGAAGCAGAGGATCGAATCAGTGATTTGTAAGACAAGGTAGGAAAAAAACACCCAATCAGAGCAGGAAAAAGAAAATAGAATTTTTTAAAATGAGAAGAGTTTAAGGGATATTTGGGACTACATGAAGTGTTAACAACATCCACATAATAGACTTTCATGAAGAAATAATGACCAAAAACTTCCCTAACCTGGTGACAGAAAAAGATACAATTCCAGGAACTGCAGAGAGTCCGAAACAAGGTGAAACCAAAGAGGCCCACATCAAGTCATATCATTAAAATGGCAAAGCTTAAAGACAAAGAGAATCTTAAAGCCACAAAAGAAATTCAGTTAACTATCTAAAAGGGAGCTCTCATAAGGCTGTCATAAGAAACATTTCAGGCCAGAAGGGAGCTCTCATAAGGCTGTCATAAGAAACATTTCATGCCAGAAGGGATTGGTATGAAATATTCAAAGTGATGAAAAATAAGGAACTGCATCCAAGGCTACTTTATCCAGCCAGGCTATCATTTAAAATTGAAGGAGAAATCAAGAGCTTCCATGACAAGAAAAAGCTAAAGAGGTTCGTTACCACTAAAAGAGCATAACAACAAATGTCAGCTTGCTTAAAGAAGAGGAAGAAGAATAAAAAGAAGAAGAAGAAGAAAAAGAAAAAGAAGAAGATGAAAGATAAAAACTACATATAACAATAGATGCAGAAAAGCATTTGACAAAGGAGCTGAAGTAGGAGGAAGTAGGATGAAGAAGGATGAAGAGGAGAGAAGGAGAAGGAAAAGGGGAAGAAGAGAAGGAAGAAAGAAGAAAAAGGGAAGGAGAAAGAAGAAGAAAGTAGAAGAAAGGAGGAGGAAGAAGAAGAAAGACGAAGAAGAAGAAGAACAACAACAACAGCAACAAGAAACTGAGGAACATATGTAAAGCCTTGGACCAAATGGCTTCACAGGTGAATTTTACCAAACATTCAGAGACCTTCTAACACCTCTTTTTCTCAAAGTATTCCAAAAAACTCAAGAGGAGGAAAGACTCCCAAGCTCATTTTACAAGGCCAGCATCATCTTGATTCCAAAACCAGATAAGGACAATACAAACAATGAAAATTACAGGCTAATATTCCCGATGAACATAGATGATAAAATCCTCAAAGAAATATTAGCAAAATGAATACAGCAATACATCAGAAAGATCATACACCGTGATTAAGTGGGATATATAACAGGGATGCAAGGTTGGTAATATTTGCAAATCAATAAATGTGATACACCACATAAATAAAATAAGGGATAAAAACTATATATCATATCAATAGATGCAGAAAAGCATTTGATAAAATCTAGCACACGTTTATGATGAAAATGCTCAGCAAATTGGGTATAGGAGGAACATACCTGAACATAATAAAGGCCATATATGACAACCTCACAGCCAACATTATAATCAATGGGCAAAAGGTATAAACGTTCCCCTTAAGATCAGGAACAAGACAGGGGCGTCTACTTTTGCCACACATGTCCAACATAGTACTGGAAGTCCTGGCCACAACAATCAGACAAGAAGAAATAAAAGGCATCCAAAGTGGAAAGGGAGAAGTAAAACTGTCATTATGTGCAGATGACATGATACTGTATATAAAGAATCCTAAGATTCCACCAAAAAACTACTACAACTACTACTACTACTACTGAAAAATGAATTCAGTAAAGTAACAGGATACCAAATAAATACCAAAAATCAGTTGCATTTTTATATGCCAATAATGAACCACCAGAAATGGAAACTAAGAAAACAATCCCATTCACAACTGTTTTAAAAAAAATTAAAAAAACAAAAAAACCTCAATAAATTTAACAAAGAATGTACTTGAAAAATGATAAGATACTGAAGAACACACAAATAAGTGAAAGTATATACTGTGGCCATGAATAGGAAGAATTAACATCATTAAAATGTCCATACTACCCAAAGCACTCTATACATTCAATGCAATTCCTATAAAGATATCAATGGTGTATTTCACAGAACTAAAACAAATATTCAAAAATTTACATGAAACTACAAAACACCCCAAACGGTAACAGCAATCTTGAGAAAAAAAAGAACGAAGTTGGAGGAATCATGCTACCTAATATCAAACTATACTACAAGGCCATAATAATCAAAACAGCATCGTACTGGTATAAAAACAGACATACACATCAATGGATCAGAACAGACAGCCTAGAAATAAACCCACACCTTTAGAGTCAATTAATATTTGACAAAGGAGGCAAAAACATACAAAGGACTAAAGATAGTTTATTCAATAAATGATGTTGGGAAAATTAGATAGATGAGTGTAAAAAAATGAAACTAGACCACCTTCTTATGCAACACAGAGGAATAAATTTAAAATGGATGTTAGACACAAAACCACAAAAATCCTGGAAGAAAACATAGGCAGTAAAATTGTGGACATTTCCCATAGCAGCTTTTTATTTATTTTTAAATATATTTCCTTGGGCAAGGGAAACAAAAGAAAAACAAATGGGACTATATCAAACTAAAATATTTTTGTACAGCAAAGGAAACCACCATCAACAAAATGAGAAGACATCCCACTGAATGGGAAGAACATATTTGCTGACACATCTGATAAGGGGTTAATATCCAAAATTTATAAAGAATTTTTAAAATTCATTATCAAATAAACAATCCAATTTAAAAAAATGATTAAAGGACCTGAATAAACAGTTCTCCGAAGAGGACATACAGATGGCCAAAAGACGTATGAAAAGATGCTCAACATTACTAATCATCAGAGAAGTGCAAATTAAAACCACAATGAGACATTACCTCACAAGTGTCAGAATGACTTGCATCATAAATCAACAAACAACAAGTGTTAGAGAGGATGTGAAGAAAAAGGAACCCTTTTACAGTGTTATTGGGAATACAGTCTGGGGCTACCACTGTGGAAAACAGTGTAGGGTTTCCTCAAAAAATTAAAAATGGAACTGCCTTATGACCCAGCAATTCTACTTCTCGGAATTTATCGGAAGAAACCCAAAACACTGATTTGAAAGAATATACACACCCCTGTGTTCGCTGCAGCATTATTTACAATAGCCAAGATTTGGAAATTGCCCAGATGTCCATCAGTAGATGAGTAGATAAAACAGCTATAGTACATGTACACAATATTACTTGGTCGTAAAAAAGAAGAAAAATTTACCCTTTGTGACAATATGGATAGAGCTGGAGAATATTATGCTAAGTAAAATAAGCCAGTCATAGAAAGACAAATACCATATGATTTCACTCATATGTGGAATCTGATGAACAAAGTGAACTAACAAGCAAAACAGAGACAGACTCAAAGATAAGAGAGAAGGCTGACAGCTTTGGGGAGAATCAGCTAGGACTCAGCCAAGAAGAAAGAAAGAACTTAGACACAGACAACAATGTGGTGATTCTGGAGGTGGAGGAGAGTATAGCGGGTAAATGGTAACAGAAAAAAATACCAAAACTAATTTTTGACAAGAAAAACAAGTAAATAAATATCATAACCTTAAAGTTACTTATTACACCAATTTATATGTGAGAAAAATGGAATTTAGAAATGTTTACCCATCAAGGACACATTAATTAGTAGGTAAAGATCTAAGCTTCAACATGCTACATCTTCATCATCAATCTAAATTCATTTTGATATACTAATGATAACAACAGTTAACATTTAGGGGTGGCTTACAAATTCATATATATATAATATATAAGTATATATATAATACATATATAAATATATATATAAAATTTCATTTAACCTTCCTAATAACTCTCTGAGATAGCCATTATTATTTTCACGTATAAAGAAACTTGTTTAGTGGCCAAGTAAAGAATATGGTAGGCCTGAGATCTTAACTATCCACATAATTTTAATTTTTATATCTACTGTATAATAACTACACATATAAAACATACAAGAAATTTACTTTGCTTAATAGAATGGTGTACCTTTCTAGTATATTTTAGTAGGCTATAAGTCAAAACAGCCTAAGAATCAAGTGATTTACTCCTATATGCAAACAAAATATAAACAATTTTAATGTAAATATTTTTTTAACTTTGCACCAGAAAGTTTATGTAAATGAAGCCAAACAGATAAAAAAGTATTAACTCTTTCTCCAGGAGACAGAACTACTGTCTGCTGAAAGAATCAGGATAAATTCTTAAACATCGTCAAGATGCAGCTTCACTTAGAAATATTCTGGCCTTCTTCTTTCCAGATAGGAAACATTCAGTTTATTTGAGAGACTGGCTAAAAATTCTTATTTTCATCTAAAATAGGGCTCTATTTACAAAAGTCCTCAGGAGGTGTCAAGATGCAGAGCACATTATTGCAAATATGTGAACTGGAACTACAGAAACATTTTTTCCCTGAGCAATACGTGCACTCTGAGACTGATCTCTGGAATACTACTCAGTCATTAGGAAAGACAAAATACTGCCATTTGCGACAATGTGGATGTATCTTGAGAATATCGTGCTAAGTGAAATAATTCAGACAAAAAAGGTAAGAACTGTATGGTTTCATTCATATGTAAGATATAAAACTGAAAGCAACAAATAAACAAAGAAAAGCAAACAAACAAAAACTCACAGACACAGACAACCCTATGGTGGTAATTAGAGGGAAGCAAGGTGGGGATCAATAAAAGGTAAAAGCAGTCAAATATATGGTGATGAAAGATTTTACTTTGGGTGGTAGGCACACAATGCAATATAGAGATGCTGTATCATAAAATAAACCTATATAATTCTAATAACCAATGTTACCCCAATAAATTTAATTTTTTTTTAAAAATGACTCAAGGAAAAATAAAAAATAAAGGAAATCAAAAGCTCCTAACTATGCACAAGTTAATGTTTACCCTCCCTTCAGACAGTTACATGAGTAGAATTTGGTAATATTTTACAGTTAGAGTGTTTTGTATTTGCATGGGTCCAGGAGTAACTGCAAATTTCATTTTTATCTATTCATTCTACTTATCTGGTATTCTGTAGATACTCAATAAACTTATGGTGAACGAAGGAAGGAACCAGCCTTAATGACCCTAATCGTCCCTAGAATCCACACACATAATAGACCTCCAAATCACAAGAGCAATTTTTTAGAAGAAAACTGTTACTATAGAATATCATAAAACTGCTCTGGTGTTGACAGAAGAATCAATAAAAACGTATTTCCAATTGATCATTTACCCAAAAAGTGTAAATGATAAACTATAGTATAATTTTCAATAAAATATTTACAGGGTGAGGCAAAAGTAGGTTTATCCCTGTCAGTATTTTAAAGAGTTCATTCTTGTATTGTTATTTATTAATTATTGCTTTATTTTCCATACAAACAGCTTTTGCCCCACCATGTGTGTGTGTGTGAATGTGTATATGTGTGTATATATACAGCACTGTGCCTGGCATATATGATGTACGTGACGTCCAGACAAAATTTCACATTGATCAAGAATATACGATCTGGAGCCAGACTGCCTAAATTCAAATCCCACCTCCAAGACAAAAAATTATATGCCCTTAAGCAAGTTACTTAACCTATATATACCTCAGTTTTCTCATCATAAAACTTGGCCAATTGTACTACCTATTGAAAAAAATTTATTCAGTTTAAATAAATTACTATATATATAATTCATGAAATAGTCCTTAGTTATACAATAATATATTACTTTTAAATCAAATTTAAAATCAAGCATAGATAAAATTAGTCAATAAAAATGCTGAAGCACTTTATTTTTTCCTTGATTCTTTTACCTGGTTAGCAGACTAAAATAAAACAAGAACATCCAATCACAGCAAATTATTAAATATTAACCAAACCCCTTTTATTGGGGTCAATTATTAGCTGGTTTTGCTTTCAAAAATAGTTCAGATATACACAAACCTAAAAATTTTCTTAATCATGTTTTAGCTTTATAAATCCATTATCTACGTATCAAAACTCTACTATCAAAACTATACAGTAACATACCCCTCTTTTTTTACAAATCACTGTATTCCATGACAATGTCTTTTTTTTCTTGCTACATTTCACCCAGTCAATTCCACTTACCTTTACTGTAGACAAGTCAATTGTATCCAATTCACAGAAAGTACAGCCTTTATCCTGTGTCCATGCATTAGGTACATAGTTTCCGAAATAATTCAGGACAATCTAGTGAATGAAGGAGAACTGTATGAACAAAAGTTAACCTCTGCTTTCAAGGTACTTTCATTCCATGTAACTGGTACATGTGATGGGGTAGATTCCTTTAATAATTCTATTAATTTTTATCCCTTAGAGGTACACACTGAACAATGTTATCATCAGACAATGAATCATAAAGTAGGTCAAACTTTGTCTAGGAATGCTTTATAGACCATAAAGGTAATTTAATTTATTATATAAGGAATGACACCAGAAGAGACACAATTAAAGAAATATGTCAAACAATGAAACAACAGCTTTAATTGGGCTAATGAGACTTATCAGAAAAACAGTACAAATAAGAGCAGTCATGTGAAGAGTAATTTAGTAATAAAATGACTGTTTAAAGGATCAGCACAGACAGCTACAGCAAACGGGGCAGTGTGAGTGTGACCTCTTACCAACCATCACCACACACAGCAAATACTATAAGTTTTATTACCAAAAGGCACTAAAATATGCTGCCTAGTGTAAACTAGGCTTCTGGGGCACTGATTTCAGGAAAAGAAAGCTTGCAAATTAAAACAGATCTAAAATGGCTAATTACAGCCAGCCCACAAGTCCTATCAACATACAATACTGCTTCCCTCCCACGCTTTCAGGCCTATCAGAGCATCTCCTTTATGACTCACCCTCTCCCCACCCCTCTCCTTAAGCATCCACTGGCTGGTGTTCCTTTTTTCTGTAAAACCTATGTCCTTGTGTGTTCTGGATGAGGGAGCAGGTGAGAGAAGATGGATGGAAAAAACATATAAACATACTAAAATACGTTCTCGGCCCTCAGACAAATCTTGAATATCCCTAGATTTGAACATCTGAGGAAAAATTCTTCTGATTTACTTGAAAAAAATTACTGCACTTTCTACTACAATATTAATACCTATAGCAGTATGAATATCTGCAGATTTTTATTTTATTATTTCTTTTCACAAAGCATTTCACTTCAAGTCAGTGAAGCTATAGCAAACTAGCTTCGGCTGTGAGTTTGTTACTTTTAACAGGAAGCACCTAAAATCCTTGTTATGCTATATAATTGACTTTTCACTGGAAAGGTGAGATGGACTTAAAAGAAAAAGATGGTGGTCAAAAACATACAGAAGTGTCAAGTAAATTTTTCTAGCTTCTTAAGACCCTAGAAAACATCTTAAGATACAGAACAATTGAGGTAATTAGTCCAGTATCATTCTACAAAAATCCTCTAAAATATTTGATTCCATCCAAATATTTCTCCTGTACTGAAACTAAAACATGCTGTTAAAACAAGTACAGTATTAATTACAAGGGAACATCTCTGTTAGATACTGCAGACCTAGTTACAGTCAATCTGCAGAGGACATGAACAGCAACTGACTCATTCACATTTCTTATGAGCTACATGATAATTTAGGATACAAATTACAAAGCAGGAAATATGTAGTTCTAGCATTTGTTAATGACATTTCAAGAGTCAGCGTGGTCACTTCATTGTGCCTCTATAATAAAAAAAAATTATTTTGCTGTTGTCAAATCACAGATGCAAACATTAATATAATCATTTGTGTTCTGTACAAAATTATGGTTTTGAAGGAAGAAAATAAAGCGATTCATGTGAAAATAAATTTCTGCTTAGCATTATGTGCAAAAGAGATATTTTTAAGGCTAGTGGGAGAGACAGTTTTGTTTAAAACATCCTGAGAATTTTTTTAAAGCAACAAAAAAATCCCCCGAATAGTTGGCCATATCTAAAATTCCCATCTATATATACTTACCTCAGAAATCTCATAAAAAATTAAATGTTTATTTCATGATTTATTGATCAATCTATTAGATTCCCAATGTGAATATGAAAATGAGCCAGTATTTTCTGAAAAGGTCTGAGCATAAAAGGCATTACCTTTAGTTCTCAAAATCAAAACTTTATTTTGTAACCTTTCTACTTTTGACTGGAAACCTCCCTCTTAGATTTCTCACCAAATAGACAGAGGTCATCCACTATTCCAGCCTTCCATTTACATCTGTTTTCTTCATTAAAAACCACAGACATTTATGTTGGCAGCTTTGAAAAGTACAGAAAACTGTTTATGTATTTAGGCTGTTCTGGGAAGTCCCCAGCTACTAGGTGGCAGTCCTTTCCTGATTCTCCTTTCACAGTATCAAGATGTTGCCAAGTATAATGTCATTACATTGGCAAAGAAACTTTTCCAACTCCATCCTTTCTTTTTTTTAAATCATTCAATGATTCAAGGTCATAGTAACCCAAGCATGGTAGTTTTTATGCAAAAAAATAAAATTTTATTGAAAATCAAAATAGTTTCAGACATGACTTGTTTTCATGCACAAATTAAGCGACATGATCTTGTCCTGTCAAACTTCTGTTCGCATAAAAATGTCCCCACTTTCAAAATGATTACTTTAAGATGTATATTATCTGATATTTAAAAGAAAAGGTTGAATGTCTCATACTTCCTTACGGTTGAGTAGTAGTCTGTATATATAGAGACCGCATCTTTATCAATTATCTATCAAAGGACACTTGGATTGCTGCCACTGTGAATAATGTTGCAATGAACAGAGGGGTGTGTATATCTTTGTGAATAAATGTTTTCAAATTTTTCAGGTAGATACCAAGAGTCATATGGTAGCTCTATTCTTAATTTTTTGAGGAACCTCCATACTGTTTTCCATAGTGGCTGTACCAGTTTACATTCCCACCAGCAGTGAATAAAGGTTCCTTTTTTTTCCCACAACCTCTCCAACACTTGCTATTATTTGTTTTGTTAATAACAGCCATTCTAACAGGTGTGGGGTGGTATCTCATTGTAATTTTGATTTGCATTTCCCTAATAGCTGGTGAAGTTAACAATTGCATGTATCTGTTGGTCATTTGTATGACTTCTTGAAACAAGTGTCCTCTGCCCATTTTTTAATTGGGCTGTTTGTTTGTTTGTTTGGTGTTGAGTTGTATGCATTCTTTATATATTTTGGATATTAATCCCTTGTCGAAGCTGTTGTTTGCAAATATCTTCCCCCATTTGTAATAAAATAAACATCTTAGGAGCATGTGAGATCTTGCTCCCTGGTTTATGTCATCAGTTTGGCTCAAATAAACTCTTACAAAAGCTGTCCAAAAAAAAGCCTCTTAAAAAAAACATGAAGCCCTGGTTGACGTGGCTTAGTGGAATGAGCGCTGGCCTCCGAACCAAAGGGTTGCCAATTTGATTCCCAGTGAGGGCACACGCCTGGGTTGCGGGCCAGGTCCTGGGTGGGGGGCATGCGAGAGGCAACCACACACTGATGTCTCTCTGCCTCTCTTTCTCCCTCCTTTCCCCTCTCTCTAAAAATAAATAAAATAAAATGTTTATTAAAAAAATGGAAAGTAGGCTGAAATGGCCTCAATAAAATAATCAAACAACTTATGCTTAAAAAAAAGAAGGCATCTTACGATGTATTACTAACAATAAATGGGCTTCAAGAATAAAAAGTAAAGCTTTAAATCTAGTTTCTATCTAAAAACTGATTTATATTAGATTTTATCTAGATAAGGGCAAAAATTACATAGAATACAAAAATATATTTCAAATAAAATGCTAATTAAAAAGCACAAAATTGTTTATAAACCAGGATGAAAACAAAGGAAAAATAAGAATGTATACTGATGTATACTGAAAAGATGTATACTAAAAAGACATAAAACTGAAAACAGCTATGAATGAAAACAATGTGGGAGTTAGTGGAATTTTAAGTGATTTTTATTTATAAATGGTTCTTCCTAATAATAGCCTAAAAGTAACTAATTAAGAAATAAACTCATTTTTATATACTTTTTGTCTATAAACACACTACAAACAGTTTATCATTTACAGATTATAGGTATATAGTAGTTCCCCCTAAACCATGGTTTAACTTTCTGGGGTTTTGATTACCCTGATCAACCTCAATCCAAAATATGAAAAGAAAAATTCCAGAAATAATCAACTCATAAGTTTTAAATTGAACTTATGAATTCTCGAGTCATCCCCCTCCTGCCCAGGACATGATCATCCCTTTGATCCCAGTATCAAACCTATGTATGCTCCACACCGGTTTAGTCACTTAGTGGTTAGTCATTTAGTAGCCTTCTCAGTTATCAGATCAACTGTCATGGTATCACAGTGACTGTGTTCAAGGAGCTCTTATTTTACTTAATAATGGCCCCAAAGTGCAGGAGTAGTGATGCTGGCAATTTCTATGTAACAAAGAGAAGCTCTAAGTGCTTCTTTAAGTGAAAAGACATGTATGTATAGGAAGAAACACTATATATGGTGTTCGGTATTAACCGCGGTTCCCGGGATCCGTGGGCGGTCTCGGAACGCATGCCTGCAAATAAGGGTAGACTACTGTATTACGGCTTAGGTGCTAGCGAGTTCAATGTTATAGCATAAAAACCACTGACATTATACCCATTTCACTAAATAATAACTAACACTAACATAAAACCTCATATAAAAATACTTTCACCTTTTATGATTGTTTAAAAAAAAAGAGTATGTATCTAAAAAGTAATCTGCTTTCCTTCCCTGTTAGCCTGGACACAGCAGAAAGTGTGACATATCCATGCAGCTCTACTTCACTTTAACGCAGTATTATTAAATGAAGTATTTGCATCAATTGGATGCATGTATTTATATAATCTTTTCTCAAAGTTTTATATTATACCAAATAATAAAGACTTACTGTATTTCATGTTTTGTTGCCAAATAAAATCATAGGAGGACAGGCTAGATAGAATCATGTCAGAGAAAAGATAATAGATCATCATACTGTTTAAAATGCCAGGATCACCCTGGCTGGTGTGGTTCAGTGGACTGAGTGCCGACCTGTGAACGGAAAGGTTGCCGGTTCCGTTCCCTTCCCAGTCCGGGCACATGCCGGGGTTTTGGGCCAGGTCCCCACTGGGGGCGTGCAAGAGGTAACTGATCAATGTTTCTCTCACACATCAGTGTTTCTCTCCCTCTCTTTCTCCCACCTTTCCCCTCTCTCTAAAAAGAAATAAATAAAATCTTTTAAAAATAAATAAATAAAATGCCAGAATCAGTGACAGCCCAAACTGAGAACATTTCCCAGAAGATTTAAAATTTCTAAGTACACATGTCTTTGTAAATGATTAAGGATCGGTGATCTTTTTTTGTGAGAAATCCGTTAGTCATTTTGTAAAACTCCAATCAGATTATGCTGGGAATTCGGAAGGATTTGTTGATTGCACTGAAATCATTGAACCCACAATAGCTAAACTCTCAGGACCAAGCTCTCTCTTTAAAGACTTTTAAATTTGATTAAGACAGTACATTACCAAAAAGGAATAGCACACTATTTAGTTATAGGAGATGTCTGTTTATACAAGCCCTTGCATAAGGGGCACCAAGTTACCAGACCGAGGGTCAAAAGAGAAACTGCAACACACCAAAACACACGCACTGTAAAGGGCTTCATTGACAAAATCTGTCCATTTATCAAATTTGCTGGAAGACAGTTAAAGTGACCCACAGCAATTTTATGACTATTTTGCCCTGCCAGGAAAAAAAAAAATAGTCTTAACACTCCCAAGAACAATGCTAGATCATTACACTGTTTAGACTCTGACATTCAAATTCCATTTAGTGAAAGGCTAATGTAGGCTACACATGTGCTGAACTCCTGGGAAACAAAAAGTGAATGGAACAGGTATGAGTTCAGTAATTCCTAGGGTAAAGGCCTAGTAAGTGACAGAGACTAAAAACTAGGTAAATTCTGTCACTGTCCTGCATGTGGTATGTGCTGTGATGAACAAAGTTCCATCAATTATAAAAGCGTGCACAGGAGTAAAGACTAAGCTGACACCTAAAAGGTGACAAGAATCACTAGACGGATACAGGAGTGGGAATTAGGGGCAGATGATTCCAGAATGCGTGAAATGCATGTACAAAGACTTGCACACAGAGGAAACATGAAACTTTTGGTTCAAAGTAATTCAGTATGGCAGGAGCTGAGGAAGAGAATGCTTGACTATGAGAAATGGGTGTGTGAATATTTGCTGTGTCAGGAATTGGGGGATATAGGATGGGAGATGGGTGATCTCTAAACAGGAGCAAAATTTAAAAAGAACCTTATGAGACAAGTTGAGAATTTGGAACTTCATACCTAAATACATGCATGGCTAATTAATGTGATTCTAGTTTCAGGCTAGTGGTGGGCAATTGCTACTGGTGGGATGTGGCAGGTGGCCTGAACTAAGGAAATTGCCAGGGGCACTGAGGAAATCGGATATACCACTGTACACAGCAGTTAGAACAGCTCCTGGATTGGGAGTGAGAAGCAACTACGGCAAAAAGAAAACTCAGGTTTTGGTTAATCAAGTAGATGGAAGAGGAGGCAGAGCTTAAGGTCCTGAGCTCTAGGTCTCGTATGACATGCAAATAAATTTACCAACTGGGCATTCAGACCTGGAGTTCAGGAAAGATAACAGGAGTTAGCTCAAGTACCTGAAAAATCATCAGCATTAAGAGAGGGTTCGCTGATGTGGGGATGAAGCAAATTACCCAAGAATGTGTATACAAGAGAAAAGAAAGATGTCTCAGATAGATACCTGTGGAACACTTAACTAAAACAGCACAGGAAGAAGACCATCCCCCATCACATAACACAAAGGGTTAGATTTTAAATCTATATAAGAAAAAGAGAGAGAGAAATTAAAGAGTAAAAGCCAGAAAATTAGCAGACGAACCAGCAGAGTATCATGGAAATAAAGGGAAAGAGGAATCCGAGCATGACCAAATGGGATCAACAATGTCAAAAGTTATCTTTGGGTGAAGTAAAAATGAGGGCTGCTGAGTGTTTACTATTCAACAAAGATGTCACAATCCACAAGACCTTGACAGGCGCACATCCTGGTCTGTGTCACGGGGAGCAATGGTGGCAGTGAGTTGTCTCTACTTGAAGGAAACGTGGCTGTGAAGGGAGGAGACAGGTAGCCTGAAGGATGTGGATTGAGGAGGATGTTACAGTTTGTGTTGGCTCAGCCTCGTTTTATTTAGAGGATGGGAAAGACTTGAGGGTCTGTAAACGGTGATGAGAAGGAGAACGTAGCTGGGAAATTGATACAAGATACAGAAAGAAGAGCACATGGGAGAGCTGGAAGGGGATGAAAAGCAAAGTGGGAAGATTAACTAGAGGAGAAGGGGAATCTACTTCCATTTTGATGTTGAAAATCCTGCCAGCATGGGCTTTCCCTTGAATTTCTTCCCATGAGTATAGCTTTTGTTGGAATTCAGACTACTCACTTCTCTGAAAAAGCACACACATCCCCATCTTGCCTTCCCGCAATGAAAATCTGTCTGTTAATCTCTTTTCCAGATACTTGTGAGGAAACCAGGCAACTCAGTACCTCAGAACACTGTTTTAAGCATCCATACATACACACACACATACATATATACACTTACACATATGAGTATGTGCATGTATATATACACACACTGTGTACAGACATATATACACATACACACAGAATTCATGTTCCATTTTAATTGGATATCAGCAACACAAACTTTACCAACTTATCTATAAATTTGCAGTCAATAACATTTTCAGCAAGCTCAATAATATATGTGAAAAGCATCCAAAATTTCATTAGTCAAGTTATGTTTGTCAACTATAACCCACGTAGAAAATAAGTACAAGTGGAAGCTTTCTGCCCAATCTTAGCAGTGCAGTTAATTTAGGAAATGGTGACTGAGATGAAACAAAGGACCCCTTAACGACCTCAAAGATTTATATTCAGAAAATACCCTATATGAAGGAAACATGGCTCACTCTCCAGTTAACTGTGAGATGTGTTACAAATAGAATAGAAAATTATCACTCAGCTGAGAAAAAGTCATCAGCTAATCTGAACGAAACCATATCATACACTGTGTAAAAGATAAAGCCAGTAAATTGCTGGCACAAAATAAAGCCTCTTAATATTAAAAAAGAAGACATTCTACATATTGCTCCATATTCTATCCCCAAGAAGTAAGAAAACAGAGAAAAGTTACTGTGAGTCACCTTGGTGGGTCCATTTCCATTAATTGCCACTGGTAGTGTTTCATAAAATACATTCTTAGCTCTGGCTTTGCCATTTTCAAATTTCAAAACAACTTCATCTGAGTTAAAAAGAAAAACAGGTTTTAGTAATTTAAAATGTGAGTGTATATACATATATACATGTGTATATATTCTTATGTAAAATTGCTCATGCATGCTCTTCCGGTGCTATAACGCTTCTTGTCACTTGCACTACTCCTGGTCAACAGGTACTCGGGTGACACAGAATCAGATTCTGAGCACCTCACTTGCTCCAAACTGGCACCAGCAGGCTGAGGTGCTGGGCCACTGAAGAGTCTGGTGGAAGGAGAGCCTTTCTGCAATCCTGCCTCCCCACCTTGAAAGTGATGTGATCCTATGAGAGTTAAATTACAGTCTCAATTTATTCATCAGTAAAATGGGATCCCTGCCTGCCTTTCACAGTTATTACGAAGATAACAATATACATACAGCAAATAGAACACTGCCAGACACAAGAAACAGTTTCCACTTCTTGAAAATTAGGCTTAATGTAAATTCCAAAAATACATACAAGTCCGATAGGAGCATAAAAGTTTTTTGTTTTGTTGTTTTCAGGTTCCTTCCCTCACATTTCCTGAGCACTCCACACTAAATGCTTTCCTTTCTGAGAATCCTGTAACTCTATGTACTGCCTCGACAAATTGTATTGAAGTGCCATGTATTTTTCAATTTTAAAGCATAATGCATTAATGAATTAATGTATGTTGATTTTTAATGTATTAATTTTAATATATTAATGTATTTTATCCACAGATATGTCTATTTAGGTAAACACACAGGTATGCATGTGTGCACAAATAAAAGCACACACACACAAATACACACTCCACAGTGAATGTGCCTTGTTACCAGGTACATTTCAACTAGGTGAAAACACTCTTATATTCTACCATCCCAGGGTAATTCGTAACACTGAGAACTTATAATGAAAAATGAGTAATGATAAGGTGCAAATAATTTAGAAATACATCCACAGTCCACAGAAGATGAGATACTAAATTCTAAGTTACCTAAGGCCAGAAGCTTAACCTTTTGGCATCAGTCTCAGGCAACGATATTTAACCAAATATATTTAACTAAATGTATATTGCGCTATAAGAAGTACAAGTCCAGTATTTTTTAAAAGTTGCAACATCTAACAGTAAACCTTAGTCATAGCCCCAAAATATAACAAAAAGCAGACCATTGAAAACACAGGTGTCCATTTGTATACATGAGCAATCCAGTATTTAAGAAGCATACCTACAGCTCCATTTAAAGCCTGGAAAATTTTGCATTTGTGATCCAGTGTGATGTTAAGAGCTTCCTAAAATAAGAACAAAAATAGTATTAAAAATGATAAAAAACAACAAACAACACTATCACATTAATACAGTTTTCTCTGTAAAAATTTTTTTTTCTTTTCTATTTTTATTTCTCCCCTTTATTTCCCTCCACCCTGCACACCCCTCCCACCACCATTCCTCCCCTTAGTTCATGTATATGGGTCATACATATAAGTTCTTTGGCTTCTCCATTTCCTATACTATTCTTAACCTCCCCCTGTCTATATTTTACCTACCACTTATGCTTCTTATTCCCTGTACCTTTTCCCTCATTCTCTACCCTCCCCTCCCCACTGATAACCCTCCATGTGATCTCCATTTCTGCGATTCTGATCATGTTCTAGTTGTTTCCTCAGTTTTTTTTTTATGTTCTGTTGTTGAAAGCTGTGAGTTTTTTTTTGTCATTTTACTGTTCATAGTTTTGATCTTTTTCTTAGATTAAGTGCCTTTAACATTTCATTTAATAAGGGCTTGGTGATGATGAACTCCTTTAACTTTATCTGGGAAGCACTTTATCTGCCCTTCCATTCTAAATGACAGCTTTGCCGGATAGAGTAATCTTGGATGTAGGTCCTTGTCTTTCCTGACTTTGAATACTTCTTTCTAGCCCCTTCTTGCCTATAAGGTTTCTTTTGAGAAATCAGCTGATAGTCTGATGGGAACTCCTTTGTAGGTAACTGTCTCCTTTTCTCTTGATACTTTTGAGATTCTCTCCTTATCTCCAATCTTGAGTAATGTAATGATGACGTGCCTTGGTGTGTGCTTCCTTGGGTCCAACTTCTTTGAGACTTTCTGAGCTTCCTGGGCTTCCCAGAAGTCTCTCTCCTTTGCCAGATTGGGGAAGTTCTCCATTATTTTTTCAAATAAGTTTTCAATGTCTTGTTCTTCCTCTTCTCCTTCTGGCACCCCTATGATTCAGATGTTGGAGCATTTAAAGTTGTCCCAGAGGTTCCCAAGTCTCTCCTCATTTCCTTGAATTCTGTTTCTTCTTTCTGTTCTGGTTGAAAGTTTATTTCTTCTTTCTGCTCCAAATTGTTGATTTGAGTCCTGGTTTCCTTCCCTTCACTGTTGGTTCCCTGCATATTTTTTTTTTATTTTTCTTTATTTCACTTTGCATAGCCTTTACTTTTTTCTCCATTTTGAGACCATACTCTACTTCTGTGAGCATCCTGATTACCAGTGTTTTGAACCCTGCATCTGTTAGGCTGGCTGTCTCTTCATCGCTTAGTTCCATTTTTGGAGCTTTGATCTGTTCTTGCATTTGGGTCATATTTCTTTTTGTCTCTGATGCACCTATTGCATTGTGAGGGGCAGAACCTTAGGTATTCACCAGGGTGGGGCAACCCACGTTACTGCCTTGATGGCACTGTGTGTGCTGGAGGGGTCTGAGAGGGAACAATGCCACTTGCTCGGCTCTTGGCTGGATTTCAGTCACTTCCCCTGCTACTACCCACAAGCAAATTGGGACTTCTGGTGCTGATTCCCAGACGGGAGGGTTTGTGTATGTTCTAGGTCCCTGTGGGTCTCTCAGACAAATTCTCCTGTGATCCTGGCAGTGTCTCCCACTGCTGCAGCCCCCACAGGTTTTCACCAGTAGAGGTTTTGAGGCTTTCTTTCCCCACACCGAAACCCTGGGTTGCACAGTCTCTCTCACTCCCGTTTTTCCTCGGGTTCATCTGCACGGAAATGCGGGACCACCAGGTCTGCCAGCCGTTGCCTTGCCTGCCCCGGTCCCCTGCCGCCACCTTGCTGCACGTCCTCTCCACCCCAGGCTGCCCGTCTCCGCCCCTCCTACCCGTCTGCAGGAATGCTTCTTCTTTACTTCCTTGGCTGTTGGACTTCTATACAGTTCGATTTTCTGGCAGTTCCGGTTATTTTTTGTTTTTAAATTTGTTGTCATCCTTCCTTTGGTAGTGGGAGGAGATAAAGCGTACCTACACATCCATCCTAGCCCAGATCTTTAAAAAAATTTTTTTAATCCCATATGTAAATTATTCCAGCAATAACCTTCAAAAATACTGTAATTTTGACAGTCTTCACCGAGAGTCGCCGTGGTTTCCTGCTTCAACAGCGCTTGAACGGAACCGGCGCTCGACCCCCATCCCAACCAGCTGCCCAGATTCATCCTTCCGCCACCTCCTCACAGTGCCCTTGATCTGTGGCTAGGTCCCTGCCACCACTCCAGTGCCGCGAAGCCGCCTGTCCTCAGCCATCCATCACGACCATGACCATCTCGTGGGTGCTCCAGAACTATCACCAGGACTTGGAGGTCACCATCAACGAACAGATCAACCTGGAGCTCTACGCTTCCTACGTCCACCTGTCCATGCCTTACTACTTTGACCGCAATGATGTGGCTTTGAAGAACTTTGCCAATTACTTTCTTCATCAATCTCATGAGGAGAAGGAACATGCTGAGAAACTGATGAAGCTACAGAGCCAATGAGGGGTCAGATCTTCCTCCAGGATGTCAAGAAACCGGAACGTGATGACTGGGAGAATGGGCTGAATGCAATGGAGTGTGCGTTACACTTGGAAAAAAGTATGAAATCAGTCACTAGTGGACTTGCACAAACTGGCCACTGAAAAAAATGACCCTCATTTGTGTGACTTCATTGAGACTCACTACCTGGACGAGCAGGTGAAAGCCATCAAAGAATTGGGTGACCACATAACCTACTTGGGCAGGTTGGGGGCCCCTGCAGCTGGCATGGCAGAGCACCTCTTTGACAAGTACACTCTAGGAAACGGTAAAGAGAGTTGAGCCTTACGCTGCCTTCCCACAGCATGGGAGTGACTTCCCTGGTTACCAAAGCAGTAAGTGCATGTTGGAGTTACCTTTACCTTTTCTATAACTTGTACCAATCATCCACTTATGTCCTTCGATTGTACCATTCCTTCAAATAAGGTAATTTGGTACCCCCCGCAAAAGACGGTAATTTTATAGTTGACTAAATTAGATGATAGAAGGTATGAGAAAGCATTCATGCTGTTCTCCAAGTATTTCCACTTCTCCACCTTCTGACTAGTTCTAACCAGTGAAATTGTTAGCAGAATTAAAATAAATCCCCTCCAATATGGAGATGTCATTACCAGTTCGAGACCCTAAGTGTGCCCCTTCTCTCTGGCACAGGAAGCAGCAAGCTTGGAGGTGGCTGCTCCATCAGCCAGGGTCCCAAAGTGACCACGGTAAGCAGAAGCACCCTGTTGACTGATAATGGATTTGGAGCAGAAGAAATAAACATCTGTTATGTTAAGCTATTGAGCCTAGGAGTTGTTATTGCAGCATAAGTTGCCCGAATGCCACAACAGGTTGATAATTAATCAATCCAATCATAAAGATTTATCTGTTTTACAAACCTAATGATTCTCAATGCACCAGTTTTTCAGCTATATTGCTCAGTCACAATAATATTCCTAAAATTATCTTTGCATGCTGTTATGGATTGAATATTTGTGTCCCCTCAAAACTCGTATGTGGAAGTCCTAACCCCTCTATGATCATATTTGTAGTTGGGGCCATTGGTAGGTAATGAGGGTTAAATTCAGGTTAGGAGAGTGGGTCTCTCACAGTGGAAATTTTGTCCTTATAAGAAATATGAGCCCTGGCTGGTATAGCTCAGTGGATTGAGCATCAGCCTGAGAACCAAAGGGTTGCCAGTTCAATTCCCCAGTCAAGGCACACGTCTGGGTTGAGGGCCAGGTCTCCAGGAGGGGGCACATGAGAGGCAACCACACACTGATGTTTCTCTCCTTCTCTTTTTCCTTCCCTTCCTCTCTGTCTAAAAATAAAATAAATAAAATCTTAAACAAAACAAAAAAAAGAAAGAAAGAAATACAAGAGTTTGGGCACACATGTGTGCATCCTCTCTCCCCCTCTGTCTATGTCCCCTACATGAGTGAGGACAGAGCAAGAAGATGACCATCTCCAAGCCAGGAAGAGAGTTCTCACCAGAAACTGACCATGCTGGCAACCTTATCTCAGACTTCTAGAGTCCAGAACTGTGAGAAATAAATTTCTGCTGTTTAAGCCCATCAGTCAGTGGTATTTTGTTATGGCAATTCCAGTAGACTAGAACATGCTAACCAGATAAAAATCTTAGGTTACAAAGAAATTTAAACAGGATTTAGACAACCAAAGCTGTCACAAACCGAGCAACAAGGAAGCATCCCACTGACAACTGCATAAGCCTCAGAACACTTTCCCAGGTGAATTACACCAAGAAAAGGTGAGCACCATGCTGCCTGGGTGAACACTCCTGCCAGGGGGAGGCTTCTTCTCCAGGTGAGAGACCAAGTCCTTAGGCCTGCCATGTCAGGCACCGGAGGGAAAGTGAGAAACAGAGATTAAGAAAATAAACAGTTTAAGAATGAGGTCTCTTAAGTATTAAGTGTCCAGTGAAAATATTTATCTAAGAAATAGAGAGTTTCAGTTACAACTCACTACAAAATGTACTTTTAAAAAACCTTGTTTTCTAATGATAGTACCCACAAAGACACAATTCAGTAAATTTTAGAACTCTAGTGGTGATATATAGTAAACTTATGAAACGTTAACTTGTATTATGTAAATATAATAAAAATATTGTTGAATTAGGGAACTTTGGTTTTACTTTTTTTATAATTTTTCTTTTTATTTTTAATTATATTTAATTGATTATACTATTACAGTTGTCCTGATTTCTCCCCCTTTGTCCCCTATCCACCCAGCACCCCTCACTCCCTCAGGCAATATCCCCACTATTGTTCATGTCCATGGGTCATGCGTATAAGTTCTTTGGTATCTCCATTTCCTATACTGTACTTTACATCCCCATGCTATTCTATAGCTACCTATTTGTACCTCTTAATTCCCTCACCGGTTCACCCATTACCCCCATTCCCCTCCCACCTGGCAACAATCAAAACTGCTCTCTAAATCCATGATTCTCTCTCTGTTGTTCTTATTTGTTTAGTTTGGTTTTTTTAGATTCAATTTTTGAGAGATTTGTATTCTTTGCCAATTTACCGTTCATAGTTTTTATCTTTTTCTTAAATAGAAAGTTCCTTTAACATTTCATCAAAAATAGTTTGGTAATGATGAACTCCTTTAGTTTTGTCTTTTCTGGGAAGCTCTTTATCTGCCCTTCAATTCTAAATGATATCTTTTCTGAGTAGAGCCATCTTGGCTGTTGGTCTCCACTTTTTCTGACTATTTCTTGCCAATCCTTTCTAGCCTGCAGTTTCTTTAGCGAAACAAGCTGACAGTCTTATGGGAACTCCCCTGTAGGTAACTAACTTCTTTTCTCAGGCTGCTTTTGAGATTCTCTCTTTATCTTTAACCTTCAGCATTTTTATTTTGATGTGTCTTGCAGTGGGCCTCTTTGCATCCATCTCGTTTGGGACTCTCTGTGTTTCCTGGACTTGCATGTCTATTTCCTTACCACATTAGGGAAGTATTCATTCATTATTTTTCCAATTTCAAAAATTTTTCCAATTTTTTCCAATAGATTTCTAATTTCTTGCTCTTCCTCTTTTCCTTCTGGTACCACTATGATACAAATGTTGGATCTCTTGAAGTTGTCCCAGAGGTTGCTTATACTATCCTCATTTGGGGGAATTCTTTTTTCTTCTTGCTGTTCTAATTTGTTGTTTTTTGCTCCTTACGTTCCAAATTATTGCTTTGATTCTTGGCTTCATGCATTCTACTAATGTTTCCTCGTAAATTGTTCTTTATTTCAATTAATGAATCCTTTGTTTCTGACTGGATCTTTTTTATTTTGTTCAGGTCCTCACTAAGTTCCTTGAGCATCCTTATAACCAGTGTTTTGAACTCTGCATCTGACTTATCTCCATTTTATTTAACTTTCTTTCTGGTGCAGTGCAAGGTCAGCCCTGATCAGTGCTTTGCTGGGTGCCACGCTTTCTGAGCTATAAACCAATCTGAAATGTCTGCTACTTGTGCTGGGCTTAGAGATTCCCAGGTGAAGCCACGCTTTTTATCTAGGCTGACTGCTGCTAGTGCTGAGCCTGGGGCTCAATGAGGTCAGCTATTGATTGATTGAGAAGATTTAGGAAACTGTGAAGCATCAGCCAACACCAGCCATTCATAGGGAAAAGCAGCTTGGGTAGGGCGTTAAGTTAGGTGGAATAGAGTCTCTGGGGATCTCCAAGGTGGGTCAGTGTTAGCCAGGTTGATGGAATCTCAGATATGGCACCAACTTGCTGGGCTCTGCGGAGGGAGGGTTTAGAAAAGGAACAAGGGCCTCTGCTGGCCTTGATGCCAGACACTTCAGCTTCTCCCTGTGTGCCACTGGTGCCTGTCAAGCTGCTATTCCCATGCTGGAGCTCAGGAGGAGTGAGTCTAAGTAGGTGGTTCTGTGTGTGGGTTCTTTACGTGGAACTGCCTGGGGTTCCAGCAGTCAGTTTCTTCCACTGACTCAATCCCCACTGGTTTTTCCAGTCAGAAGTTGTGGGGGCTTATCTTCCTGGTGCTGGAACCCTGGGTTGGGGGCCTCGTGTGGGACTGGGACACCTCATTCCCGAGATATTCCTCTAGAAATGTTATCCACTACACATGGGTGTTGGACCACCCCGTTCCATCTCTGGATGGATGTAGTTTCTTTAATTCCGTAGTTGTCATTCTTCTATTCAACTTGATTTCTGACAGTTCTGAGTGACAGCCGTTCTAAATTTTAGTTGTAATTTTGATGTGTTTGTGCAAAGAGACAAGCCATGTTTGCCTATACTGCCATCTTGACTGAAAGTCCTGCTTTTACATTTGTCCAAAGTTTTCATTCAAATCCATCTCAGGAGTGTTCTGTCTAGGGCCTGTGGCAGGCTGCTATTGGCCCTAACATCCCCCCTTTAATTATAGTTCTCAGGTTTCTAAAAGGACATGTGTACTTGAAATAAAGGCCAAGACTTCCTTTGCATGTTATATGTAGCCACGTAAATATGTTGTAGTAAAAGAAAAATGTTAGAAAGTATTTTGTGGGAAGGAAGTTGACAAAACTGAGACGGTCCCTTATTTACTATTCTGCTACCAACTACCCGGAACCTCCAGTAGCCAACATGAACAAGGAGGTTATACTGAAAATGGGAGTAGGAGCTACCACATACCCTCTTCACTGGATCAATGTAAATTTTAGTATAAAATAGCTGATCGTCATCATTATCCTGTAGGTTCCACTGCTGAACTATACGGTTGATATATGGAGCATAACCAATAAATCCTGCAATATAATAGAGAGAGAACAGAGAATTTAGTATTCAAAGGCCAAAACTGATGTCTATGTTAATTCCATTAATTCCATTGACCCACTGCACAGTTATAAACCCATTAGGTCTAATCCTTAGGCTGGAACCATCACAACTCACCATGAGATAAATATGTTATTGACAGTCCTTTGTTCTATATATAAATTATATAAAGGTCTAATTCTAATTACAAATCAAAGATTCTTTCAATAAACACATTCCCAAAATTATCTGACACAAGAGAGGGAACTAATACTTTCCAGGGCTCCTAAGGGAAACAGTTACTAGTAAAAGAATAGAATAGACAGAAGAATGTTCTTTCTGACCTTCTAAAATGCTCTTCTTGGATCCTTCATATAGGACTCACTATTTCTGAAAGAGGAAAATCTCTACTACAATGATTTTAACGTTAGTGCCAGATGCTAACGCAATCAAAGGAATGTTGGATTTGTCACGGACTGTAAACATCCCAAAGAAATTTTATATCTAGGACATTTGGGGAATTTTCCCTTTACTTGAGCTAGTCATTATTGTACCTGCTAAACCATTTTCTGGCTAACTTTTGTGTGTCATAGTCTGGAGAAAGGAAGTCTAAAATTGGACTGTTCCCCTTGGCCTGAGAACATAAGCATTAAGTTTGCCAACAAGAGTTGTCTATAAAAAACACAGACAACAGGATCATTTTTCCCTTGTTTGAGTCTTCCACTGAGTTAAAAATGCAGCCAAACGATGTTTCACTGACATGCAATACTTTTTAAGAGAGCCCAATTTTACTCCTGTGAGTTAAAAAGAAACCTAATTTTTTACCCTCAGAATTAAAACTCCCTCATAAAAATACAAGAATTAAAAGAAATAGGTCCAGGAATATTACTGTTACCTAGTGAAAACAAAAAATAAAAACATGGCTAAACCAGTCACTGGTTGCTCAGTATTATTTTTGCCAAATAAAAAAATCTTAAAACACTGAGAAATGTGATTTTTAATCCTGTCACTGATCTCCTCTAATGAAAAATATATGCAAGTAGACCATGACATTTTCAATGGCTTCTGTTACTCTTTTTCAAAAATTATATTTCCTTATCTTTTTTATAAATCCCAAATATCCTTTAAAAAAAGAGAGAAAAAGAATTATAGTTGACTCCTGAACAACATGGCTTTGAACTACCTGGGTCTCCTCAGATGTGGATTTTTTTTTAAAATAAATATACAGTTAATCCTCTATATCCACAGGTTTCTATCTGTGGATTCAACAGATCCAAGGTTAACAATCCACAGATGTGGAGGTCCAACTGTATGCACTGTTTTATGCCATTTTACATGAGACTTGAGCATCCACAACTTTTGCTACCCGCAAGGGATCTGGGAACCAACTTCCCTCAGGTACTGAGGGATGCTGAAGTTTGCGGGGAGTCAAAAGTTATACATAAATTTTCGGTGTCACAAGGATCAGTGCCCTTAACACTTCATTGTGCAGTGGTCAAATATATATCTATTTTCACTGCATATGTATTTTACAATGTGATATTTCATATGATTTACATTTTTCTATTAAACCACCATATTATTTCAAACCACAAAACAAGGTTGTTTCATAATTATTTATAATTTACTATAACTTCGATTACACTTTTCTGTTAGTATCTTACCCACCTCCCGAATTCAGGTAGCGTTTCCCAATGTGCACAACAGGGTACTTGTCTGCTAGTCTTTTATCCGGCCACAGAATTCCATCTGCTGTGAAGACCACTTTGTGGTTTGACTTTTGGAACTTTCTCAGAACTTCTTCTGGACCACCAGCAAATATGACATCAAAGCTGTTTAATGAGAGGGAAAAAAGTTTTGAAACACAAAAGAACAGGCCTCTTAGGAGTTAGGCACATAAACCAAGAAGCAGTCTCTAATAAAAGTCAGAATTCAGAATCCAACACAAGATTAATGCCAACTACTTACAGAGTACACCAACTTTCCCTCAATTTAAATTATATGGATTCCATTAAATTATTAGTGTTTGCACTGAAAATGAGGTCCAAATAAAAGATTTCTTTAGTATTAGTTTTAGTATTTTTTTTCAATAATCACTTATTCCCCTAAATCAAAATTCTAAAAGTCTCCAAATGTTAAAAAGTCAGTAACTTGTTATCTAATATAATAATATGGACACATTCATCATCAGAAGTTACCATTGCTACTGCCTAATGGTTCCATTTAATTTGTAGCCATCCATTATAATTTCTGAAGATTTCATTGCCTTAAAAAAAAATGTGGCCAAATACTGTGTCATCAATGTTTCTGTGTATTTTCATCACAATTTAGCCTGAAATCCTAAAATAAAGTCTATAGATTAGCACATACTTTTAAAGCTCAATAAACTTGAAAAAAATTATGTAAAAATTGATATCTTAATTTAATGTCTATGGTTTCACTGATTTTTCTGGAGACTTTATTCCTCATAGTCTATTCACAAAATCACAATGACTTAACAAAATATGAAATATAAAAGCTACTACCTAATATATTTACACCCTGTAATAAGTTCTGTATTCTTCCTACAACCAAAAATTCTTTTGCATCTTTTTTTTTACATCAGTGTACCTCAAGGCCAAAGGTTTTAAAATATGATAATTTAATGACTTAACACCCCAGGTAGCAAACGAGAAAGCAAACTAATGCCCCTGAATTCAGCACCAGGTCTTCCTCAAGTCAGCGGTCCAGAGGTACTGCTGTGGCATCTCATATGCGAGTAGGGAGGCTGCTCCCCAGGCGTCTCCCAGCCGGACTTGCTCTCCAGGAGCTTGTTAATGTGCTAGGATAGTAGTGAAGCATCAAGCAACATTTAAAAACTTCCTATATATGAACTACGTTATCAAAAAATATACCCTTGCTCAACCCTGTAAAAGTAGAAACTCAAGAAATTGTTTAAAATTGCTTTGGGAAGAATAGTGTAAGTTTATATTGTATTAATACTTGTGGCAGAGATGCAGGTACCCGACCCCTGCACCCGATGCCAGGTACCTGCCATAAACATTCTCTTGCCTTTATTTTAAGAACAGACTCTCTCGTGTTACCTGGGCTCATGG
>PVJD01006526.1:0-97029 GCA_004026545.1 Mormoops blainvillei
ACCAGGGTGACTGTGGCCAGCGAGGTGTGGGCTCTGGCTCTTCTGAGACCAGAGGCCGACCGTCTCCCTTCAGCAAGCAGTCCCCGGGCAGCATGTGCACTGACCCCCAGCACCGACACAGGATCACCAGTGAGGGGTTTAACACACAGTCGCGAGATCCACACCAGTGTTTCTGATTTGCAGGTCGTGGCGGGGGGGGGGGGGGGGGGGCGGCCTGAGGCTTTGAATTGCTAAAGACACAGAAGCTACTGGTTCAGGGATCACCTGTGAAGGACCACAACCTGGGGCTCTGGAGGGGAGCTACCTCTCTCACCTGGGAGGTGAGAAAAGAAAGGAGTGGGCGGGCTCCAACTAGAGCCCAGCCCCTCCTGCAGCAGGCGCCCTGGAGCCAGGCCCTGACTGAGACCCGGACCGAAGATTCTGAGGTCAGGCATCAGGGAACCATCTGGCCACAGTGAGGCCAGCCCTCTGTCACTTCTCCCGGGACATGAGGAGACCACTGGTCTAAACTTAGCTCGTGCACGCAGGGAGTGAGCTCAGAGTCCTCTGGGGCGCTGCCCCCACTTGAAGGCAGCCCTGGGCTGACAGTCCGATGTCATCCCCCCTACCGTTTCTTGGCAGCCCAGTGGAAATCCACACGCCTCAGCTACTCGGCACACATTTACGAGCCCACCCCAGATTGCTGCAGCGGGGCGCGGGGAGAGAGCAGGGCGGTCATTTCGGGTGCGAAGGTCAGCCCTGGCTGCAGGAGGGTGGGTGCCAGCGAGGGTGGGTGGGGAAGCAGACGAGTGGAGGCGAGCACGGAGTCCGGGCCAGCCAGCCACTGGGTTTGGGCCCAGGGGCACCTCGGGGCCCAAGACTGAGTCTGGGTCACAAGGAATTGAACCACAGTGAGGAAAAATAAAAAGTCACCATAGACTAAGGCCCTGGCATCCTACTGAGGCATGAGCTCCCCAGACGTCACCTTGTCCACTGGCCCATAGAGCCTCTCATTTGCAGATTAAACAAAACAAAACAAAACAAAACAAAACAAAGCAAAAAAACGGTGGCTTGGATTTGTAATCTGCCCAACTAATCACAAAGCTTGTCAGTGACGGAACTCAATCCCGTATCTGTGCAACTCTGAAGTTCTCACTAAGGGAGAGCCATGGAACCACTGTACAAACAGGCGGTGTGACCCATGTCAGCATCAGGTCCCTGCCCTGACGGTCTCCCCAGGCATGGCAGCGCCCAGCACTTGCTCACGGCCTGGCGCGCTGCCCACTGAGGGGACCGACAGGCGCTTCTTGAATGAATGAATGAATGAATGAATGAATGAAAGAAAGAAAGAAAGAAAGACAAGCACATCTTCAGCACTGACAGGAAGGGTTTTCTGAGAATTATGGCTTCCTGGCCCCTGGGAGAATAAATCTCTATTATAAATGGAAACCTCACAGTCCCACAGATGCTACTTATTTTACTTAAAGCACAGCTGTGTGACAGTACATTATGCTTTGTCTGCTAAATATGCATTTCTAATTACACTCACCTAAGATGTCTTCCCTCCAAAGACTAAGAATAACTAAATAACATAATTAAAAAGGAGTAACATTCTATGTCAGCTGAAAACATGAAGCCAGAGGTAACGGAGGATTAGTGAACTGACAATAAACTGTTGTGAACAATCGTTCGTATTAAAAACAAAACCAAAGCATAATGAGGGCAAAGAGTGTCACCCCAAAACAAGAGCCAAGTCACCACCACGGCCCCCATCGCCTGGTCGTGGGCCAACCCGACGCAGCCCGGCCCGGCCCCAGCCCTGCGGAGAGGGAGGAAGGGCAGGCGCCCAACGGCCCAGTCAGCCGGCAGCTCTGCGCTTCCCGGGCTGCTCGTAACCCCCGCACCTTGTGTGGGCAAAGACACGGGCTCGCCGGCCCGCAGGGCGGCTATGGGCATTGAGTGAGAAACACGGACCGGGGTCTGACCAGCCCCAGCCCCCCGTTTCTGTGTGGAGACCACCTGGCTTCCAACAAAGATGAAGGCGGTGCTTGGCCTTCTAGGGAGACAGAGCCTACGGAGTCCCTGGGGGAAGGCCACCGCCCAGGTCAGCCCCATGCGGGAGCCCAAGGTCGGGTATGTTCCTCCACTCATTCCTCTCAGAAGCATTTGCTCAGAGTCAATATCATTCATTTAACCAAGAAAAATGAAAAGCAGTTATCACCAAGACTACAATTTGAACTCGGTTCATATGCTAGCAGCCTTGGCTTCCCATAGATCACTGTCTTTCTCACAAGAGTGATGGCTTTTTAACCGGGAGGAAATGAACTTGGGAGATTGTTTTTAAATAAAACATGGGGCTGACGTAACGTGGCAAACCCAGCTTTTACCTGAGGATCACCTGGATAAGGGCCAGGTGTTGGGAAGCGAGGCAAAAGGCAGGTGTGGGCAGCGGAGGGGGCCTTCCCTGACTGTCCTCCAAGCAGATGGAGGCCCGCCCCCAACTCTGCACAGCCAAGGACCCCTTGCTCTCCTTGCTGGCTCCACGGGCCTCCTTCCCAGGATGGCGGGGCTTCCATGGCGCCCGCTCCGAGGCAGCAGGTCCCCGCAGGAGCTCGTGCTGTCCCCAGCCTTGGAAGATCTTCCCAATGTTTCTCCTTCAGAAAACAGCTCACAGAGGCGTCCCGACGTGGCAGGGCCACATCCGCCACAGGTACGAAGCCTGCGAGGTGGTCAGGGAGTAATTCTCGGCCATTTGGTAGACTGTGGATGACGGAGGAATGAAGAAAAGGACACAGGGTTTGTTTTACAACGCCCCGTCCTTTTCTAAGTCAGAGCCATTATAAAAGCAGTTATACGTTATTAATGCTCTTACTTGACTCTTCACACTAAGACGTGAGCTGGAACCTGGGTTCAGATCTCAGCTCCACCAGGGAAGGCCTCAGCCTCCTCACCTGTAAGGGGGGGCGTCGCTCGTTCCGCAGGCTTGTTCTGAAGAACGGGACTGGGTGTAGAGCAGCCTTGGAAGGTCCCCGTCACACCCGCAAAAAAGCGGCTCTCGGCTCTACTGCCTGAGTGGACTGGCTCGGTCTGGTGGCCTGAACAGACAGGCTTCTCGCCGGCCTCCCTGCACAAGCTCGTGGGCCAGGCGTGAGAAGTGGCGGAAGAAGTGCCTCACTGTCCAGGGCGCAGCCACCCAGCAGGAGCTGCACTCCTCTCCAGCCGCACACACAGTCTCACGCGCAGTCACACATGCATGGGCGTGCATGGCCCTCTGCGGGGCCACCGTCAGAGGCAGAGGCACAGACGCAGACACTCAGCAAATCCAGCCCCGGCACACGGGGCCGGCCCTGCGTCTGAAAGCGCTGAGAACAGCCGGGTCAGAGGCTGAGTCCAAGTGCAGTGGGCACGTAAGTCGTCCCCCAAGTGCATCTGGAGAGCTGGGGCGTAGTGTCGAGGGGTGACAGGTGGGTCACACCACACCAAAATGAGAGGTCAGAGGATGAAGGAGGCAAACTGTGACTGGGATGGAGAGAAAATGCAGGCTCTTCTGGGGTCTCGGTGCCAGACACACACAGAGCCAGCAGTAACAACACACAGTAACCGGGCTGTGGGGCACCTTGTGAGAGCTGGGTGCTGACACCGTCACCTGGAACTTGCGCCCCATTCGACGGGGCTCCACCAATGCCAACCAGACTCCAACGTCACCACGGCATACCGCACTTCCCGTTGCTCTGCTCCCGGCAGGCGCACGAGCCCGGGACAGGCCAGGAGCCCAGCTCCTCAGTGACCGCCCAGGTGGCCAAGAGAGGAGAAAAGCATGGAAAGGGGTCCCAAGCTGAGGTCCCAGGAGGGCAGGGGGTCCCACCAGGAAGCAGAAGGTCATCGAGGGCCAGAGGTACATGCTGACCACTTGTGGGAGAGCCAGCCAAAGCCACAGGTCCCAAACAGAGCCCGGAATGGGGCCACACGCCCAGCACCAGCCACACAAGCTAACTGCCACCATCAAAGGGCGCAGCGCAAGGTGTGTCCTCCAGAAAACCCTCCTGGAAGCATGGTCTTTGGAAACAGACACGAGCGGCCTGATCCACAAAGAGAGCCACATGCCCCTAGGGAGATCGATCCCACGGGGGCTAGGGGAGAAGCGCACTGTGGGCCCTCGGGGGTCCAACTCTACGCAGCTGTGGGCGGACAGGCAAGAAAGGGAGGAGGTGTGGGCACTGGGCCAGGCAGCGGGCCTGGGGCCTGACCATGAGCACCCATTCATAACAGGTGTCACAGATGTCCATGGGGTGGGGACCACGCACCCCAATGGCCAGGTGAGCAGGCCAAGGCTCAGAACTGCTGGTACCTGCAGCTTGGGCCTGGTGGGGCCGAGTTTTCCCATATCTGATGCCCGGATGCAAAGTCTGTCTAATGCCCAAGTGAACCTTCCGCTGAACCACACTGCTCAGCACGGCGCCCACGGCAGGCACAGCGGGGCTGCCACGCCCCCTGCGTGCAAAGCAGCTCCCTAGCCTCACGTCACTTACTCTGCCTCGCAGGCGTGCTATGGGCGGGAAAGAGGCTCGTTCACAGAGGAGGGGGTTCAGGCTTACAGAGTGCGGGCACCTGACCCAACATCGTAAAGCCATGGCGAGCAGGGTCGGGCGTGAAGGCGGCGGGGCTCACGGTCTTGCCCAAAAGGCCACGTTGCTGGGAACCCTGCCTGGTCCTGAACCCCTAAGGACTCTGTGCCCCTCACACCTGGCCCCAGTCTATCCTCCCGCCTCACACTGCAAGGGCAGGAATGGGGTGTCACTGATCTTTATAACCTTGGTGTCTGGGGTACAACAAGAATTCCAGAAACACTGACCAAAGGGAAAGAGTGAAAGGGGTGAAGAAGGCGGCCCTGCAGTTCCAGTCACACACCAGGCGCAGGAGGTGTGGCACAGAGCCCCCCACCCTCGTCTGTGTTCCCCTTGATCCCAGACATCGTCTCATCGCTTCTATCTCATGCTAAAGACGGTCTCACAGAACCCTGCCCCCGCCCCCAGCTCTCTCAATGCACAGACACGGAAACGGAGACCCAGCACAGGTAAATCCCCCTGCTGGTGAAGGGCAGGGCCGTGGCTAACCGACATGGGACCGCTGGCCCAGAGTTTGTCCGCCTGTGTGAGGTTCCCGTGGCGTCTGACTTACAGTAAATGTGCCCTTCCTGAGCCAAACAGAAAATCAATGAGCTCCGCGCCAGTACTGCCAATTTGCCTGAGAAAGTGGCTCTTTCAAAGGTTACCTGTACTGCCGGCGGGCTCCTATTCTTTTCACAGGGGCCCTGTGGGGGGCGCGCAAAATGGACAGTCCACTCGCGGGAAGAGAGAGCCCACCACGAGCCCCGACATTTTCCATCACACCTGCCATCAAGCACAAAGACAAATGCGACTGTGTCCCCTGCACAGCCACCAGGCTCTCTCTCCAGCGGCCGAGGAAGCAGGCAGAAGTCTCCCAATTACGCCTGCTCAGCAGGTGTTCACCAACCAGGAAAACTAACGCACATCCAGCTGGGAGAGGAGGATGAGGGTGGCCTCCTCTCCCACCTCCACACCTGGGGGTTCTAGGGGCTCGGCATGAGCAAAGCACAGGGGTGCAGAGCTGCCTGCCATGCCTGTGACTCTCCGAGCCTGCACAGTGCTGGGCCTGGTGGGGGGCTCATACCGAATGCTCGCGATGACTCTGGGAGGAAGGGGGCTCTCCACCCTGTACTTGCCCGAGGTCAAGTGGCTGCCTCCTCCCTCAACTCTCCTGCAAGAAGGTCACCAACACCAGGCGGTCACTGAGCCAACACAGGGAAGTTACATGGGGAAACTGTCCAAGGAAAGACGCGACATTAGCAGAGGGCTGTCACTGTGCTGAGACCACGAGTGCACAGCAGGGTGACAGGTCCTAATGGCTGAGCGTCGGAGGGGCACCTGGGGACCCAAGTCTGCAGCCAGCTGCCTTCGGTCTTCACACCGGGCGGTCATGTGCTGGGTCAGCTCAGCCCAGCTCCCTGCAGTGTGTCACGAGTCATGAAAATCAGTGAGGAACCCTTTCAGAGTGTTAACCTGACGCCCCGTGAACAGCCAGCTGCGGCGGGCCTGGCAGGAACCACATGTGTCCGGGCGGCAGGCGCACGGTGGTGAGCCCACCGCCCCCATCGGGGTCTGTGGGAGAAAGGGATTTGCCTCCGTGGAAAGCCTACTACGCACCGAGCAAGGACCTCCACCCTCCCATGAAATTCTCTCAACAAATCCCCACTCCACACGCGAGGACACTGCCTGCTGGCCTCTCCTCGGACCCAGACCTGTGGACGCAGCTCCCTCCCCTCTGCGCTACAACATGGCCTGCCCATCCCCGCTCTCAGCCCTAGGTCCCAACAACCACGTGTGCCGGGAGGTTCCGGACTGGACCCTGACCCAGCAGAAGGACGCCATGAAACAGCCGGCAGAGCTCGGGCGGGTCTGCAGGGCACACGCCCAAGACGAGTGTGGCCCTGCAGGTGCAGCGACCCCAGCCTGGCTCCTGGGGGTCGGCAGGCGACGGGGGGCGGGGGCAGCGGTGGCGGCGGTGGGGCGGTGGCGGTGTGGAGGCAGGGAGCGAGGGGGCCGCCTCCCAGGGCAGCCCCACCTGTTGGCTTTTTCTTCCCCAAGCACATGGCATGTAGGGCGCTCCTGGTCGACCTGACGGCTCACAGGGCACGTCCACTCCCAGTCTCCGCGACGCTGGTCCTGCTTGGTCTTAGCAGGTCCCGGGGTCAGCCCTTAAATGAGCTGATTGAAATCAGTTGGTGAGGAGAGAAAATTCATTTCCTTTCCCCAGCCACTGCTCAGAGTCTTTAGCATTAAGGTGAGGCGGCGAGAAAAGCGCCACAGTGTCACTGTGGCTCGTTCCCAAAGGTCCTCCCGCCAGACACGTGCAGGGCTCGGTGTCAACTCAGTAACCTAGAAACGAGGCTACCACCCCACAAGAGGCCTCCTGAAGCACCTTCGCTCCCTCCCGGACTCAGGGTGCTGCCCTCACCTCTGTCAGCCCTTGCAGCTGGCTTCCCCTGGGAAAGCTGCCTGGACTCTTCACTCGCTCACTCGTTCACTCATTTGTTCGTTCGTTCGTTCACTCAGCCTCCTGGGCTCACTAGACACACCCGGCCCTGGGCCAGCGGGTGCCAGGACAGGGACAGAAACGCAGGGCTGGGAGCCACAAGGCCTCCCCACTGGGCAGGAGAAACCTCACAAGGACAAGCCAGGCAGGAAGGGCCCGCCCTGGTAGAGCTGTTCAGGCGGCTGCGGGCCACCGCCGAGGCTGGTGGGAAGAGGGCGACAGCATGCAGAAAGGCTTTTCTAGGCAAATGGAACAGCACCTGGATAAGAAAACAAGCCCAGCACAGGATGCCTTGTTCGGGGAGCCACATGTCATCCGACGTGGGCTCCTGGTCAGTCCCTGAAGAGTGACAGATGGAAGGGGCACGAAGTCTGACGGGAGAGGCCAGGTTTTGACGAAGGGACTGCCCCTGGGCAGCCCATTCACAGCGGCAAGACAGATCTGCCCTCTGTCATTACAGACGAGCCAGCTTGCTCTAGAATCCACAGGAATGGGACCACACCACAGGTGCTCCCTGGGTCTGGCTTTGGCGGCTCAGCCTCAGGTTCCTGGAGCTCGTCCACGCTTCTGAGTGTCACAGCTCAGTCCGCAGCACTGCCAGAAGCATTCCACCATCTGCAGCCACTGATTTCGCTGTCGCTGGGCACAGGGGTTAGTCCCAGTTTGGGACTATTCTGAATAAAGCCGTAATGAGCATTTACGTGTGAGCTTGTGTACACGTGGTTGTCGCAGCTCCCGGGTAAGCCCCAGCGAACAGGCTGGTTTTATGGTTCCACATGACAGGAGCTGCCCACGGGGCTCCTAGGTGACTGTCCTGTTTGACGTGTCCTGCTTACTCCACTCCTCCCCAGTCTCCCGGGGCAGTGGCTGTGCAGTACTGTCCACTGTGACTTTGACTTTAATACCCCTGAAAACTTACAATGTTGGTGCTCTTTCCATGCGTGCTGGCCCTTCGAGTGCCCGCTTTCATTTGGTCAAAGTTGTGCCCACTTTTCATTGGGTGATCTCACTACTGGATTATAACATTTCTTCGTATGTCCTAGAAACAACCCCGGTCACAGTTTCAGCAGCAAAGGTTCCCTTTTGCTCTTTTCCCCCACTTCCATCCTCATTACGTTTATGTTTTTTGTTACCTCTTTGAGCACAACTCTAATAACAGCGGCAGGGTCATTTCCGTGTCAGCTTCGATTAATTGACTTCGCGTCACACCATGGCTCCTGTCTCTCTGTTTCTTTTGCAGGACTCTGCGAGCTCCCTGCTGTCCAATGTGTGGACGTCCTCCGTCTCCCTGAGGACTGTGGGAGCTGGCCCGGGCTGGCGGGTAGGGCCATGAGGACCAGCCTGCCCCTGGGGGCCTTGTGCCCCTGCTCTCTGGGGTGAGCCCCGGGCAGCCTGGCCTCCGGAGCTCGCCTGGCCCCGCGGCTGTGCGCTCTGGACCCCGGAGGCCTCAGGTGCTGACCCAGGCCTCTCTGCTCGGGCTGGTCTGACTGCGTGTGTCTCCTGGCCACACGGATGAGGCCGGGTAGGTCTGCCCCTGGCCTGCAGGGCTTCTACCTCCACGTACCCGGCTCAGGTCTCGGTGGCGAGCTCAAGGTGACCCCTGGCAGCTTCCAGAGCATGCCCCTCACTAGCCCCTCCATTTCTGGTACGATTTCGGCCCCTGAGCCCTCCTGCGCTCTGGCCTCATCTCCTCAGCCCCCACGCCGCCGCGCTCTGACTGCGCTCCTGCTCCCTGCGGACACCGGCAGGAAGCCGAGGCGGCCACAGGCTGCGCCTCATTTGTCTCTCCTCTCCGAGCAATCACGGCACTGTGCTGGGTTTTCATTTTTTCCCTATTATCTGACAACTATTATTTAAATCATTTTTCCCATTTTCTAGTGGTTCACAGCAGGACAAGTGCGTCACCAATTACTCCGTCGTGGCAGAAGTGGGCCTTTCCCCGGATAAACTCTCAGAAAGCTTGACGCACACGCCAGCCTCATCCGGAGCGGCTCGATCCGGCCCTGGGGGCCGCTCCCTGGCGGCAGCTGTCTCTGAGCCTCCAGGTGAGTCCAAGGCTCCGCCAGCTTGGGAGACAGGGCCTGAGAGAGGGAGCGGGGTCCGCACCACAGGCCAGGCACTCTCAGCCATCTGAGAGTGCCTGGGGACACCACGCAGACCCCTCTCCCTGCCTCAGACCCGATGTCTGGCAGGCCCGGGCACTGAGTGCCCCTGAATGGCTCCCATCTAACATGAAGCCAGCGAGACCTACAGGCACCGAGGAGCCGTGAAGAAACAGCGAGACTGTCCTTTGGTCCCAGGGTGCAGGTGGGGTAGTTCCCTAGCTCATGGGAATGGGACAAGTTGCCCAGGGGAAGCCTGCCATCCCCAAGACCTTGTGGCAGCCCATGTCATCCTCTCCCACAGCTTCCAGCTCTCCCATCTCAGCTCCAGGGTGCAACATGACCCTAAGATGTGCAGATGCCATCCGAGAAGCTGGGGCTGCACCCAGGGAATAGGCTGGTCTCTGCCCTCAGGAGCCCACAGGCAAGTGGAGGTGGAGAGGCGAACAGAACGCAGCCCAGTGAGCACAGGGGCTGTGGGGGCTCCAGCAGGGGATGGGCACTGAGGGTGGGCCCGGAGCCGAGCCCAGCCCTGGCAGGCTGCGAAGATGTCCCAGCAGACAGGTGGCTGCGCTGGGTGCCCAGGGTAAGGAGCCATAAGACAGGCAAAGAGGAGGAAGCAGTAGGCATGTGCTCTAAGCCTAAACACAATGCAGAGCAACAGACCGGGAGACCCGACGGGAGGGCAGGGCCAGGGAGAGCTGAGGAGACAGGTCCTCAGGGGCGGGGTCGTGGAGTTAGAGATGAGCTCCTTGGAGGGTGCAGTCCTCCCCAGCCCACTGCCCCCCGTCCCCAACGCTACACACACGAATGGTGCCTGGAGCACAGTGGTGCTCAATGGACACCTGACGAATGAATGAGGGTCTTCGAGGTGCCTCCTGACTTGGCCCTCCCAGGCCCAGCACCCCTGCTCTAACGAGGCACCTCTGGGCCACAGGCGGACTTCGTTCCTGATGCGCCGCTCTGGCGCACGCGGCCCCCGCTTGCTGGGCTCGCCTCACACGGCCGCCCGGAGAACACGCACGGAGCCTCCGGGAGTCAGCGCAGCGGTGCAGACTCGGGCGGAGGGCTCCGGGCCTGTGCAGCCCGCCGCCTTTTAGCCCCCAGCCCGAGGTAGCCTGCAGAAAAGGCTTGTGGGACGGACAGACGGATAGACCCAGCAGCAAGTGGCCGGAAAGGGAATCTGGAGCTGATCCTGAACAAAAGCCACGGCTGCACGGTAGCCAGAACACGCGGTGCACATGCTCTTCCCAAGGGGGTTATCTCAGCAGAGGCCGAAAAACAGCAGCTAAAAATGTTCCTGCCTTTCAGGAGTTCTGTTACATCTCCTTAAGACTAAGATACACGCCGACTTGAAGGTGGCATGTCAGTGTGGAAGTCGGACTCCTCCTGCCTCCCAAGTGGCCTGGGTTCAGGATCCACCCCGCTGGGCCCCGGCGTCCCCTCCGCACCCTGAACGCGGGGGCTTCCGTCCTGGAAGACAGCCATGCCCTGCAGCTCTGTTGGTGCTGGTCTCTTCTGAAGAGAAGTGGCAGGGCCACAGCCACCCTCCGTGAAGCCTGTCCCGGGGAAAGCTAACTCCTGCCTCTCCAGAAGCCGTTCTTCCGCAGCCATTTGCGCGTATGGTTTCATGACGCTATGCATCAAAGCAGCGGGCCTTTCTACGACGACAGCCTCATAATTTCCCCAGCTCCGCTGATCTATTTGGCAGGAATAACAGGTTCCTAAGCCATTGCACATGAACCCACACCACCTTTACCTAAAAAATATAAAGAAAGCCGCTGTGCTCACATAATAACGGGCGACAGGAAGCGGTCAGCTTCTCTCTCCCTTTTCCTTGTCTCACACAGTGACGTTTATGGATCGGTGCCTAGAACTCTAGGTAACACGAGCTAGGGATTTCCATTCTAATGGTAAGAAAGGACAGAAAACACAGGAGGGACAAGCAGGCACTTCTAATGTGATGAAGTGGAGAGCACCTGGCAAAGAAGCAGCGGACGACGGTCACCTGGTGGCAGAGCCTGTGTTTGCCAGGAGCCCCTGCAAGACCAAGAAGGGGTTTTGACTGAACTTCCCACGTCTGGAACAAGGTCGTGACAGAATCAGAGGAGAGCACCCCTGCTGTGCATGTCCCAGGAGCCTCAATGCCGGCGAGCAGACAGGATGGTGGTGGCTGTACAAGGAAGAGAAGCTATAGGCGCCTGACCTAGAGTCCTGCAAACATTGTTCAGTGTCTGCACTCCTGGAAGTAGAGTCTACATAATGTGTTTCTCTGGCTCGGACATCAGATTATAGGGAAAGGACGGACTGATGCGGTTTGGCCGGGCCATGAGCACAGGGTGGGATGAACGTCTCCTTCACCACAGGGCCAGGCAGGCCGGCAAGTCCAGGAGATGACATCGGTCTCTTGGCACAACAGCGATGGCCCGCCTTCTCTACGTCTTTACACAACCGTCCCCGCTCCCCCTTCTGCTGAGCACAGACTCTGTGAGCGGACGTGGCTGCTGGGGTCCGCAGTAAGCTGCCTGCCCGAGATAAAACAAGACACTCTGTATGTGTGGCCTGTACACCTCGGGTTCACGTGCCGCGCCACCATGACTTGCTTTGCTACTTCACCTGGGCTCCTTTTCAAGTTGAGAGCCTGTGCGGAGTCAAAGCACTCGCCTCGGGGTCTTCTGATGCAGGTGGCCACTCAGACAGCACCAACTGGGCGTCCAGGGAACAGGCGGGGACAGCGAGCCACCCTGCCAGTCCCAGCCTAGAGTCCTGGTCTCCAAGATGATGATATAGAGCAGACGAGAACTGCGGGAGCCTGTAGCTCGCAGCTCCCCCGGTGCCCGTCCATCTCCCATATGCCCATGAGAGCTCAGCTGGAGCACCTTGTCCTCTGAGCCACCACCGCTGCGGGGCTGGGGGGCACGCGAGCAGCCCAGACCACCCAGGACAGGTTTCCCCACAGGGGCCAGGACTCACCCTCACCCTCAGGACAAGCTCTTGTGCTCAGTGCGGCCAGCAAGGCTGACCCTTGTTGAAGAAGTGCAGCGCTGACCAGCAGGCAGAGAGACGGGGCAGGGATTTAACAGAATCAGTTCTGAGGCCATGAGAGGCCGGGGCCCGGGGGAGACAGGCTGGAGGCAGGAAGCGTCCTCAGAGGCAGGGAGCCCTGCAGAGGGTGGCAGTGCCGTGCGTGTGTGATGCACCACGCTGGGCTCCACGCGTGTCTGGGGAAGGGCAGCGGGTTGAACTGAACTGGCGTGGGTTGGGCAAGACCACAAGCTCTGGGAAGCAGGTAAAATGGAATTTTTCCTGGAGGCAATTACCACCAGAAATGGTGGCTTCACAGGAGACAGAGAGAGGACAGGTGGCTCCGCAGGCAAGAGAAAACAACACATGCTGCTTTCTGCTGGCCGCAGGCAGCCCGGAAGTCACAGGCACTAAGTTCAACCAGGAGGGGACCGCTCAACCCCCGGTAGGGCTGTAAGGGATGCCACGGTCACCTCACGTCAAAGGAACAGCTCTTGAGCAGGTGCCCAAGTGACAGGAACTTTCACATTTGGAGAGGAATTTCAATGGGGAATTTTATATCATTACTACACATTTTTCACTATCAATGACATGTCCATCATTAATATTCCTCACCCAAAAGAACAATTCAACTCAGCAGACCTCCTAATGAAATCAGGCCCACAGACAACACAAGAATAGGTGGTCACCTGTATTACGAAATTCTTAAACCCAAACAGCTTCATTAGTCCCTCTGTGTTTTGCAGGCGGCAATCAGGCCTCATTAGTTTCCCGCCAACAGCCCCGCTCTGGACACTTGTTTGCCCCCCCACCCACCCCATAACGACGCCTCATTTGGCACAGCAACGCAGCTCGGCCTAACAAATTAAATCAGCGCATATTAACTGTCTGAATTATGCATGAGCCGTTCCCTGTCAATGTGAATGTCATGATTTATCTGTGGTGCTACATTAAGTAATTCACCCTTGAACTTCCCTTGCATGCACAATATCTTGAGAATAAAACACATGAGGGGGGAAGCAAGAATTTAAAATAATGTTGAAAGGATTACTTTCTGAAAGGTGCCGGCCGGCTGGCCACGCAGGGCCCAGGCCCAGCATGAACAGAAAAGGCTTCCAGCCCAGCACTTTGAACGTGGCAAGGCCTATGAAGGAAGAGCTGCCACTTCCCCCCCTGAAGTCATGGTACCCGGGAACTTGTAGAGGACGTCTGCATCATAGCAGACTTAGCAAGTCGTGAAGAACAGAATTCAGGCCCATTTTGCCCTTCTACCCCCACCATCCAGTGCCATGCTGGTGCAGAGCTCAGGAGTCAAAGTCGGACCTCAGTGGCCACAGAACCTGGGCCCACGAACACCTCACAGCCTCGGTCAATTCCTCTGAAGGGTCAAGATGATGTTATCCACCTGACATGGCCAGGGCAGGGCTGCTTAGTGGACATGGGTCAGCCCCAGACTCTGCAAAGGGGTCTGAAATGTCTTCCTCATGACTATGGCCATGTCCACACGCGCACAATTTATAAGTGGACATACCTCCGTGAACTCTGATAACTTACGTGCACACACCCTCTAACAACTGCTTCAAACAGCATAACCTACGCAAACCATAAGCCACCCAACAGGCCCTGCTGATGGGCATTTAAGTTGTTCTCCCATTTGTTACACAAATGAAGCTTGCAAGGACGCCTCCATGCCACGCGCGCCTTCTTTTCCTATTTTGGATTTAAGATGGAGGCCAAAGACAGAAAGGCCAACGTTGTAGGTTATGTGCCCTAGCATGCAGCCTTCCTAAGAGACTGTGCCAACTTAGACTGGCAACAGAAACATGTTAACGTACCAGTTTCCATACACCTTTGCTAGTATTGAACTTAATGTAAAACAATACACGCATATATAAATACACACGCGTACATACACACATAATACACCCAGACACAGGTATGCAGAACGGTGGCTCAGAGAGACCTAAGTTTTTCTTTGAATAATCAACACTTAATTAGTCATTGCAATGAGGAAAAAATCATGATATGCACCAGATTGTTTATCCTTGCTCCATAATTAGACAAGGAGCTCCGGGAGGGGCGGAACAGTGGGGTCTTATTTTGAAATTGGCCGTGGTATCAGAACAGTACCACGGTTTCTCAAAGCATGCTCACAGCTGGCTCAGAAAAACCAGACCATTCGCCAATATTTCACACCAGCGTGGCCACCGCCTAAAGCCAGACATAGGCCCAGGCTCTCCACTGAGTCACACACGATCAAAGCTGTCTGCAGGGCAGGCACACACATCCAGAGGGGGCTGGAGACGCGCCAACAATGTCTTCAAGCTGTCGTGTGCGCCTGGCCCTTCGGTGTCTCTTTGCCGAAGTGCCAGGCTGTATGGTGAAGCAGAGTGGGTGGGAGGACCCGGGCCTGGGAGGCAGATGCGCCAGAGAGATATGGACCGTCCGCGACCCAGAGCGGCCCCTGAACCAGGGCGAGCATGCCTCCCATGGCGGCAGCGGGTGTCTTCAGGACCGCCTCCATGCCAGCACTTCACCCACATTGGCTCACTTCGTCCTCGCAACCATCCTGCCCAAAAAGTAAACAGTATTTTTTTCTCCAATTGACAGATGAAGAAACTGGGGCTCAGATGGATGGTGAAACTGTTCCGGGCTGATGCGGTTGCTCAGAGATAGAGAAACTTTCAAACTCATGACTTTTTAAAAAGGCAGCAAGGGGCAAAACATAATCCTAGATGGGCCCTGGGTCTAAATGTAATGGTAAAACGACGGAGTGCTTTTGTTTTTTTAAGGTTTTATTTATTTATTTTTAGAGAGAGGGGAAGGGAGCGAGAAAGAGAGGGAGAGAAACATCAATGTGTGGTTGCCCCTTGCGTGCCCCCTACTGGGGGCCTGGCCCGCAACCCAGGCATGTGCCCTGACTGGGAATCAAACCAGAGGCCCTTTGGTTCGCAGGCCAAAACTCAATCCACTGAGCCGCGCCAGCCAGGGCAAAACTATGGAGTTTTGGGGAGAAACCATTGGAAAATATTTTTGCAACCTGGGGTAGGAAAAGGTCTCTTAGGAACGAGAAAGAATTATGAGTGAAGAGAAAATATTGATAAAACAGATTCACCAAAGTGAAAACTTCCCATAAAAAAGACCATCTAAAAATGAAGATGAACTCCATCTTCTGCCTGGGCTATAAAACCCTGGAAAGATCAGCATTCCCATTCCAACATCCAGGGGGGAAAACACATAATCTACAACACGTAACTTTCTCATCAGACAGCTGAGGCTTCAAGGCAGCAAGCCATCCATTCTGTGCTCAGTTTATGATGCTGGGATTACCCTCATATGAAAACCCAAAAAGATACTACAAGGAAGGAAAACAAGAGACCAATAAATATTCCTCATGCAGTGAGGTGCAAATCCTCAACAAAATATTGTCAAATTGAACCCAACAATACGCATTTATAAGCACTCACCAACAGATGACAGACAATATTTTATACATAAAGATACACAAATAATACATCGTGACCAAGTGGTGTTTGTCCTGGGAATGTATGGCTAGTTCAAAAATTTTTAATTAAGCAAAATAATTCACCATATGAGCAAGAAGTGAAGAAACACTGCAGGACCGGCCGGCTCAATAAGCACTTGGTAAAGTTAAACATCCACGCACTTAAAAAGAGAAAGAAAAAGAAAATCAGCAAACTAGTACTTACAAGGGCAATTTCTCTACCTGAAAAACACCACCTGTGAGAAAACAAGAGTTAACATCCCACGTAATGGGGAAACCCGAATGCTCCCTCCGAGGTCAGGAATGAGGCAAGAACGCACGTTTTCACCATTCCCGGCGAATGTCATGCTGAAGATCCACCAGGTGCAATAAGAAAACAATAAAAGACACATTAGAAAGAAAGGGAATTGTCTCCATTCACAGGTGACAACAACACCAAAATCATAATACTGGTATAAACCTTTAAAAAATTAAATGCAAGGTATGGGTGCTGAAAAATACAAAGCACTGATGAGAGAAATCAGAGAATTAAAACAATGGAAAGGTGTATTTTGCGCTCATTGAAAGAGTCAACACACGAGTAGTTTAATGTCAACTTCCCCCAAATTTGTCTATAGGTTCATGCAACCCCAGTCACCATTCCAGCTGGATACTTGGTAGGAATCAATGAGTTGACCATAAAATTAACAAATTAACATGGACAAAGGAACCAGAATAACAAAACAGTTTTGAAAAAGAAGGAGAAAGTTGGAAGGCTCGCATGACCTGATTTCCTGACTTACTGGAAAGCTGCTATAATAAGGACGGTGTGGTACTGGTGAAATATATCATAAATCAATGTAGCAGAACAAAGTCCAGAAATAGACCCACACACGTACAGCTGGTTGCTTTTCAACAAAGCTGTAAAAGCAATTCATTGGAGAAGGAAGTCTTTTAACAAATGTTTCTGGAACGCCTGGACATCAATATACCAAAAATAAACAAATCCTCAACTCATACCTCGTACCATGAGAAAAATAAAATAAAAATAAACCATGGTCACAATGGCACACCTACCTATAACTATAGAAGTGTCAGAAGAAAACAAAGGAGCAAATATCTGCCGCCACGGATTAGGCAAAGGTTTTGTTGGATACAACCCCAAAACCATGATCCACTGAAGAAAAACAAAGGAGAGAATTCGTACTTCATCAAAATTTAAAACTTCGCTTTAAAAGACACTGTTAAGAAAATAAAAACACCAACAGAACAAAAGATGATATATTTGTAAAGCACATATCTGGTAAAGGTTTTACATCCAAAACATATTTTTTAAAAAACACTCAAAACTTAACGAGAAGAAAACAAACAACATGGCTCTTACCAAAACTTGGCCGTTATGCAAATGAGAAAGTGTTTAACATGATCAGTCATCAGGGAAACAGAAATTAAAGCCGCCCACCCACGGAGATCACAGGAAAACACACAGAACCAGCAGGTCTGAGTGGGGGCGAGGGCGCAGGCCAGTGGGAGCCCGGGGGTCCCCGGCGGGGCGCGGAGCGGCGCGGCTGACGCTCTGGAGAACGGGGCTGCGGTCTCTCGCGGGCATAAACTCTGCTGGCCAGACGGCCGGCAATCCCATGCCCAGGTATTTCCCCAAGAGAAATGAAAACATGTTCACACAAAGACTGTCAGGGAAAGCTCAGAGGAGCTTCATTCATAACCACCAAAAACTGGGAAGAGAGCAAACATGCGTCACCTGGTCCACGGGTAACCAAGCCGCCGTGTACCCGTTCGATCAGACACTGCTCATCAATCAGAAGGAAGGAGTCACTGAGGCACACAGCGACATGAGTCAGCCCCGAAGGCATCGCGCTCGGTGAAGGGGGCCTGAAACAAAGCTGCATGCTTTACGATTCCATATATTTAAGGAGCCCTTCAGGAAAAACAAAACCACCTGCCAGAAAACAGATCCGGGGTTACACAGGGCTTAGTGTGGGTGCCGGGTCGCCTACAGAGGAGCCTGAGAGCAGTTTTTAGGGCAAAGGAACTGTGCTGTGTCTTGATTTCAGTGGTGGTCACATGTATAACTAAGTTCACGCATCCATACACCAAAAAAGGAGGGATTTTCTTGCATGTAAATGATGCTTCCATAAACCTGAATTTTTCAAATGAAGAGGCAAGTCACAGATGAGGAAGAAGAGCTCACAGGGCATGTGTCTGACAACTGACTTGGATGCAGTACGTGTAAAGGTCACCTACAGATCAGTAATACAAACAACGCATAAAACGGACAAAAGGCTCGAAGAGACACTTCAGAAAGGAAGAAATGTGAATGGCCACTAAACACAGGAAAAAGTGTTCAATGTCATCAGAATTAGGGAAATACAAGGCACATCACATGCTAAGATCACCACTAGACAAACCAAATTTTCGCAACTGGCACTGCATTTCGATGAGGATACAGAGCAACGGACCTCACACACTGCCGGTGGGAACATAAAACAGGCCACCTTTCTGCAAAACTGAAACACACACGTAACATGTGACCTACCAATTCCACTCCTAGGTAAGTACCAGTATTTCCACATTGCCAATATTTCTAAGACAGATAAAAAACTTGTCCACAAAATGACTTCTGTCATAATGTTCATAACAGCCAAAAACTGAAAACAACTCGGATGTCTGTAAACAGGAAAACAGTGTAAGCAAATCCTGGCGTGTCCACACAACAGAACAGCAATCAGGCAATAAAAAGCAGTGCTCACACAGAACACGGATGCATCTCACGAACAACCCACTAAGCAAAAGAAGCCGGCAAGAGAGAGCCTGCGATGCCACGCCTCGCGGGCACCGTTCTATAAGAGACAGGGGTGGAAACGTCAGAACGGCAGTGGCCACTAAGCAGGGGTGCAGTCTGGCTGCGAAGGGGTATGAGAGAACATTCTGGACAGGCTAAAATGTCCTAGACCATGACAGGGAGCAGGATTCACAGGACATGCCCACCTGGGAAGACATGGAGCTTTGATTTGCGCCTGACAACGTACACTCAGTGACCTTGACAAGAAACGGCCGCCTCTCCCCCGTCTGGCATGGTGGATGCCCTCTGTCCACAAGGAAGGAAGCAGATTTGGGGGAGATGATCGCTGACGCCGATTAATGGCCACGCGGGGATGAGCTGCATTATTCTGCTTACTTCCGATAATAAATGTTTTAAATTTAATCACCTGTGCCCCAGACAGCTGCTCACTGAGCACGTTCCCACTTGCCATCTCCCTCAACCCTCACAGCACTCCCGCAAGGCAGGCTGGTGACACCGACGAAGAAACCGGGGCATGAGGGGCCACGCACAGCGCACATCTGCACGGCACTGGGCCCACCATGCCAGCAGCCCGCATCCTCACGGCCATCGTCACAGCCCACTGCACATTTTAACATCCGCGCCACGTGCAGGGCGGCGACGTGGGCAGGGCAGGCACATGCCTATACTGCCTCGCCTTTCTGCCGTTTCCCACAGCAGCTCTGGTGCCTGTGACCTTTCCACGGACCCTCACGGCCCCGCCACTGCGTGCGACGGCCACGAGGGCGTGTCCTCCTGAAGCTGGACAGGGGGCACTCTGACTCTGGCCCCTCGGCGGCCCTTCGCAGGGACCGATTTCAAGCCCCTAAGTGTGGAAGAACATCTCTCGCAACAGCACGCGTCTAATACGACGCCACCGAGAGCCACACCACCAACCATGCAGCTGCGGGAGGCTGGCCCTCCTGCGGGCTCTAAGGGTGGGTCTCGTGGCCCTGGCGTCGGTCCTGACAGGGGACGGTCCCAGCACGGCATGCAGACAGTGCCACCCTGGACACGTTTCATGGAGAACAGACACTGATCTGCACTTGTAAGAGAATGGCCTGTGGCTGCTGGCTTGATTATAGCACAGAGTCGGGGGGTGGGGGGCAGGTGTGCAGGGGAGCTTTCCCCAATATTCTTAGAGTGGATGCAGCTAGGCAGTGAGCTCGGATCATGGGCCTCTCCAATCCACCAGCTCACAGTGTTATCCTCACGCAGGTGAGTTTACAAAATAACAACTTCCTCCAATACCGCTGTCTCTGAAAAACCAGGACGTAACCAGGACGACCTGTCAAAAGAAGCGAAGACAAAGAAAGGCCCCAGGAGCGGGCACCTGGCCCTCCGGGCCAGCGTGCACCTCCACCCTGCTCCCCTGCTGGGTCTCTCACACACCGCAAGGCCCTTCCCCTCCGCGCAGCTAAGTGCCCACTTAAACTCAGGGATGACAACACCCGTTTCTAGGCAGGTCACCAATCTGTTGTGTGTTGCAATTGCCATATATATATGCATACGTGACTGCGTGTGTAACGTAAATAACACCCATGTTTTTGAGTGCGTGTTGAGCAATACCTTCCGCTTAGCGGAGAGCTGCGTGGGGACAGGGGCCTTGGCTCCTCGGCTCACCACTGAGCAGTCGGAGAGCACCTCGGGATGAGTGATCCCTGCTGTGGGGAACATGGGCCTTAAAGGAGCAGGTTACAAAATAAGCAGGTAAACCAGTGGCTTTCCTACTTTCTTTTCCTTCAACTTACAGAAAAACGCACCGGGGTGGGCGCAACCAGACCCCTACTTGAAAGAAGGGACCTCAGAGGTCACAGGCTAACAGCCCTGGGCCCAGCCTGGCCCCAGGAGGAGCTTTCCCATATCTTCCATTTACCTGCCTTTGAGCGGGCTGCGGGCTGCGTACCGCCCACGGCGGGCTTCGGAGCAAGGCAGCGCACCCCGGGCCCGGGGACGCCCCCTGAACAAGGTGGCAGCCGGGCCAGACACTGCGGGTGGGAAGGACGAGAAATGCCGAGACGTGGGAAGAGCAGCCGGGCCGAGGAATCACCATGCGGAAAACCGGGGGCAGAGACGCTGTGGGCAGATGGAAGGCGGGACAGCGGAGACCTGGGCGGGGATGTGAGTGCCCAGGGCAGTGTCAAGGGACAGAGAAAGCCTCATGTGGAACAATGTCACGGTCCTGGCAGAAAAACACACTCCCTAGGAAAAGCGAGTGAGGTACCCGACGTTAGTCAAGCAGCTGAACAAACCAGCTCTGGAGCAGGCAAACCCAGCGACACCAGCAGACACACTGGGAGAGCAATCGCCTTGCACGTCATCCCCATGCAACTGGAACCCCCTCTCGCGGAGAGAAGAGCAAGCGCCCGACAGGAGGGGCCCACCCCGAAGCGCCCCTCCTCCTCCCTGCCTTTGCCGGCAACTCTCTCTGCATGGGCACAGGCAAGATACAGAGTTTCACGGAATTTAAAGTGGTATTCTAGAAATTACTTTTAACAAACGTCGAGAAGGAAACTGCGCAGGTGCTGGCAGACGCAGCGGTGGCCCACCCGACGCCGTGGGAAGTAATCGTCCTCATGCACAGAGGCTCAGTGCCGGGTGTGGCTCAGGTCCCGACCCAGGCCTGTCTGTGAGGCCCGAATCTTGGCCTCCAGAGCGGGGAGATGCAGGGGCGATGGCAGCAACGGACAGAGCCAGGCCTTGGCGGGGCGGGGCGGGGGTGGGGTTGCTCGGCGGATAGGGGGTTAAGCACAATGAGGGCTTAGAAATGGGATGGGTGGGGGGTGGGGCAGGACTGAAGGAGCGGAAGGAGCATCCCAGGGGCAAAAGGAAACCACACCAGGAATGCAGGGCAGTGCGGGCAAAACCCTGGAGCCCAAGGACAAGGGCAGTCCACTGCATGGACTGAGTGCACCTGAAGAGGCAGCGGTTCGGAGTCAAGAATGTGCCGTCTTCCGAGGGCCCGTGCGGGCGCAGAGCAGGCACCCTATCCAGGCTGACATCCGCGTCAGCCCCACCCTCTCCACCCTGGGTCGCCACAGCCAAAGGGAGCCAGGTCAACAGTCACTCAGCACCGTCAGCTCGAAGGTTCCCAAGACCCGTGCAGGGTCATGGTGCCCGAGGAACTGTCCAGCTTTTCAGCCTTGGTCAGCCAAAGGACACAAAGACAAATCTGAGAAACGCTCGGGCTTCAAGGCCACACTGGGTACAGATTCTGGTGCTGCATCCCCCACCAGGCCTGTGAATTCGGCAGGTTCCTTAACCTCGAGAAGCCCCAGAGAAGCGAGGCAGCACCGGCCTGCACAGTGCAGAGGGACAACGGGGCCTAGGAGGGGGCCCAGAGCCAAGGAGAAGCCCACAGCACGGCACTCCATTTGCGGGCATCTGTCACAGGTTCCCGAGCCCAGGCACCTAGGACGGCCCCACGTCACGGCCCTTTCATAATGACAGGCAACAAAGAGCCCAATCACCCACGACAACTGAAAGGTATCACTCTCACCCAGTCAGGTGCTGATGCACCTCAAATGGTCGCCTTACAGCATCTCCTCTTGTCAGCATCAGCTCCAGTTCACTGGAGGCCAGGATGCCCAGCAAGAGGAGGGGTACGGTGGCCCTCAGGAGTCCAGTGCACCAAGCGCCAGAAAGGGAGCTTCCGAAGGCAAGCCCTCAGCGTCGAGCACAGGCCCCCCCGATAGTTTTCCCTGGGACAGCACTCTGTATTTTGTGCAGATTCAAAACCACGCTGGGAAACGTTCCTCCCGCCTCCAATCCTGAACTGCTAAGAATGAAAAAACCCACAAAGCCAGACTGCACGATGCCGGCGCCGCCCCCCAGAGCTCCATGAGCTGTGTGTGTCATGACCCAAGCGCCACGTGAAGGCATTTCTGTGCAGTGCTCTGGAGCTCAACGTGCCCCACCACCACCCCCTCTGGGGGTCCCCCCAGCGGTGCTGCAGGAAGCTGTCGTGATAGACCCACTGTGTCCATGGTCACAAATCCTAAACTCTTCCAGGCCACTGGCCAGGGAAGCCGCTTCCTCCAGGAGGGCAGCCTGCTGGCTCTGCAGGAGGGACTGGGAGTCACTCAGAGAAGGCAGCTGCCTGCACCTGGCCAGGTCACGTCAGGGCTGAACTGCCTCTGCAGCTGACAGGTCCACTGGCCTCTCCACAACACAGGCCCCCGTCACTGCTTCTGCCAGTCCCCCCAACCCCCGCCTCTGCCTCTCCCACTATTAACCCCCTCGGCTCTCAAGTCCCAGTGTACAGGGCTGCCGGGCCTCTGCTCTGCTCTCAGCACGCACCCCACCACCACGGTCAGGGGAAAGAGGGAAATCAGCGCACTCGGAAATGCGCGCGTGACCCCTCCAATGGGCACACGCAAACCAGAGACGGCTCCTTTGTGACGTCCCCCCACTGCCACTTTTTTTATTTGGGTTTGGGAAAGATGGCAACCTGTGTTCGCTATTCTACTGTAATGAAGTAAATCTCTATACATGTAACACTGTCCACTAGAAATCCTTACATGATCTTACTAGACGGGAGTAGACGCCGCCGTCTCCCACCTGGTCTGTGCGCGTGCGCCCCGCCCGCAGCGCCGGGCCCAAGGTCGGCCTGGAGGAGGACCCCGAGGGGGATTACAGGCCACTGCCTGGGAGTGACTTCGCCAGGCCTCTGACTTCCGGGGCCCAGCCCAGGCGTGTCCTCAAAACAAGCCTGGGGACCGGGCGAGGTGAAAAATGCTCGATGAGGGAAGGGTGCCGTCAGCAGAAGGAGAAAGCTCTAACGTTCTGTGACTCACAGTTTCCCTGTCTGGAATTTGAGTTTCTGTCCAGCCCACATAAAGGCCACAGGTCCCTGCTACCAGCCCCAGCAGCGCCAGAAAAGCCATGCATTTTCAGGACCTGGGTGGGCCCAGTGGTAATCTTTTTCTAGGAATGTAAAGGAAAAAAGACTCTAAAAACCTAACAATAGACAGCAAAGCGTCTTCTGGGGATGAAAAGCACCAGCGTGAACCAGTGCATCACAGTTCCCTTCCACACACAGAGCCCAGCAGAAGCCAGCGCCCACGCCAGCGGGGACAAGAGGCCCTGAGGCAGAGGGAGACAAGGGACGGAGAGAGGCAAGTGTCCCTGCGTCCTGATATTTTAATGCATTTTAACAACCTCATTAACATTAAGGTGGTGTCAGAGACACAAAAGAAAGGGGCAAGAAATCCAGGATGATGAGCTACTAAATTTGCAAATACCGCCTGAATCACCCAGCCCTTGACAAACTGTTATTAGCTCCCTATTTTTCCGGCCTGCCATTCAAATTAATTTTTCTGCTAGAAATAAAGCTTTTGCAAAAGATTGTTGAATGCATTCTTTTCTCCTTTTGTTACACAAAAGAAATGAAAATGGTCTTATTTAGTTAGAGATCGTGTGCCCACCGGTCAAAATTACACACGTTCCAGAAAAGTTCACATTTGTTGGAGGTTGTAATGATGAAAATGTCTCGTGCTGTAGAGTGTGAAGTAAGATAAACGTCCTCAAACACAGCTGGGGGGTGGGGGGCAGCTGAACTGGGACAGCTTGTCCGGAAGGCCACTTGACAGCTGATAACACGGGACTTTCATATTTCCTGTCTTTTGACAATGAAATTCTACTTTTGGGGATCTACGCTAAGAATATGATCCGGAATCCAACATTTGGAAAAACGATTTAGAATATTCTGGTAATATCGTACAACAGAATGTCATATAGCCATTAAAATCATGTTGACAATAACGTGACTAAAATGGGAAAACTGAGTGAAGATGGCAGGAAACAAAAACGTGACTCCAACTTGGTGAAATGGGGAGAGTCCAAGAGGCAGGGGCCCCCCTCCGCCACGCACCAGCCACGCAGCGTCCGTCACGCCCCTCGGTCCTCTGATCGGCAGGGTCCACATGTGTCAAACAAGGGGAGAAACCGCCCTGAGAGTCGGTCTAAGGAAAAGCTGAGGTAAGGCCTATCGCATGGTTGGCACTCTGCCCATGGTGGCCGTCATTATAACACAGGTGCTCAGAAAGGGGCGTAAAAATATACCATGACTGAGTCCGGTCAGGGCACCATGGTTCATTTTCCCTTTCTTCCCACTTTTTTTTTATTTTTAACATTTTCCTACTATAGTGAACATGCTACACTATTATAATGAAAATAAATCTCTACAAATGTGAAATTGTCCACTAAAAAGTCCTAAATGGAGAAAGTAATAAAATTATTATTAATATCCTTTCGAGTCAAGTCTCGTCTCAATGAGAACCCAGCAGTGTTTAATCCATGTAATGGCTACTCCAGCGGGGAAGACGCTGAGCACATTTCATTTTGGTTTAGGAGTCTGCAGGAGGGACCTACAGGGCCACATCCGAGCTCACCGCAGGGCACACGCGGCCTTCATGTCTGGCTCCAACCTACCTCTCCAAAAGGCAGGCAACGCGAAAGCCAGAGCGTATCATGCAGCCAGGGCTGACTCTGCTCCTGGTGCTGCCCTCTGGCCAGCAGGTGGGGTCAGGACCGAGGGAGGCTCCCTAGGGTGACCAGCACCCAGGGGAGAAGTGCCTGGCTCTTGAACAGACGACACATCTACCTGGGAGCCCTGGGTCTGGGCTGACACCCCAGGAGACAAAAGTGACCTTCCCCGCCTTGGGGTGTCGGCCAAGTGTGACGACGCGCCAGGCGCAGCGCTAGGCTCCTTAGAGGCCTCGCCATTTTCAGGTCTCACAATACGTCCTCGGAGTGAGCACGTCATTCTTCTTCTCTTACGCAGGTTCAGTCACGGCACCAAGGTGACCGGGCCAGATCGGGGCCGGGCTGGGCCCCGAAGGCTGTGCTCTCGACCCCTTCGCTCTACTAGCTCCGTATCTGAAGGGTCCGCCGCCAGTCAGGTACCTATGCCACACGGGTGCTGGGAGGTACGCGCATGGGGTAAGCCATGCTTCGCTCCAAACGCCTCTGTCAACCTCAGGGCCTGAGACTCCTGGGAGAGGGGCCCGCCACGCTCCAATGCTGCTGACCCCCCAGGATTAAGGACCCTCCCGGAGCCCACAGGCCCACCCTGGGTGGCCGCACCCACTGATCATTTCGCACCTCAGGCTCCTCTGTGCGACCCTGTTTGCAGAAAGGACACTGCTAAAAATAATTCTCAAAAGACTTGAAACCCACCAGGCTCTACTAAAAATCATAAATTCCAACTTCTGTCTTTAACATCCTGATCAAATATTGGGCTGGCCAAGAAGTCCATGTGATTTTTTTCCACAAGATAAAAGACATTTTCACCAATAACTTTATTGACTGGGGTATTGTGAGTCTGTTGTCTCTCTCCCACGTGGCACGACATGGACTGTCCCCAGTTAATGTCTCAGTTTAATCGCTATCAACGTCCACAGGTCTACCCCACTGCGGAGCGTCATCCGCTGAGGAAGCTCCAGCACCTAACTTCGCGAACCACTTCTGACACGTTCAGTCGGTCACAGCACCTTCTTCATACGCGCACAAACCTTTTCTTGCACTTCAGTTGCGTTTTTACCTTTCTCGAAATAATAAAGCATAACATGCCGAAAATGTTGTGTATTTTCTTCCGACTTCAATAGTAAAATGGCTACACAAAAATTCACCAATTTTGATTTTTTTAAAATACATGCTAAGACAGCTGTCACAATGTAATCTAACAAAATTGTTTTGAATGAAGTTGAAGACAACTAAGTACTGCTAGAGCCGTCGTACAGAAAAAAACCAAACGAATTTTCCCACCAACCCCATCTCTCTCATCAAATGTAACCGCTCCTTTTTTTCCATGCAGAGGGACGGTCTTCGTGGTATAAAATGAGAATCGCCAACAGCTCCCTGGGATGGAAGCACCAGGACAGCCCTGTTGGCTCACCCAGCCGAGCATCCCCGTGACTCTGTCTCCCGGAGGGAAGCCCAGGCTTCTGATGCCAGCAAGTGACGATCTGCCGTCTCACGGCAAACACCTCTCTTCGGCTCTGCCCGGCCACTTCAACAGGAAAGGGGCCCGCCGCTGACTCTGAGGTCCTGCTGATATCTCCCCCCAGCCCCCAGAGGGCTGAGAGCACCTGCCCTGGGTGATGCTGTCCTGCCAGGTGCTCTCCGCGCGCGGCGCCACAGCCTCGGTCAACGAGTGGCCTCCCCTCCTCCGGTTCAGCGCTAGAAACGGGCGCTCCTCTTGCTGCTCCCGGAGCTGCCTCCAAGGCACCCGCATGGCCACACCCCGCCCTTGGCCAGGCTGGGGCTCTGCGGAGGGGATTCTCGGGGGAGGGACGGGATGGGATGACACAGTCGGGCAGCACAGGCAGGGCTGGGCGGCTTCTCCATTTTGTAACCGCCTTTCCCTGAGGGGGCCTGGCAGGCTGTCCGATATTCGCCCTCCTCTGATTCAAAGAGCAAGACCCCCTACAAACATAAGCTCACCGTGGCCTAGACTGTGTGCCGGGGAGGGGCAGGTATGGGTGGAAAGGCAGGGGTGCAGAGGGGACACGGGAGAGACGGTGGAGAAGAGGGGTGCTCTGGGACCAAAGACGGGAGCGAGGTAAGAGCAGAGGCCATCAGCCACGTGTGGCACCTTCCTACCAACAAAGCCCTCCAGTCAGGCCCTCCCTGTTCAGAGGGCACCCACCTGTCCCACATCACTGGTCCATCTCCCCTCCTGCACCGAGGTCCTTCCCTGCCCCAAGGGCACCACTGGCCAGACCACCCACCTCCCTTCGGCCACACCTGGGCGACGGGGCAAGATTCCTCCAAAGCGGGGCCCACTCCGCCGTCCTCTCTCTCTTCACGTCCACCTCAGTCAGGTGTCCATCCTGCCACCTCTCTGAAGTGACTCTCTGATTGCAAAGCCAATGGCCAATGCTCTGGCCTCAGCTCCCCACTGTCCCCAGCACCTTCCTGACAGGCTCTCCTGCGGCCCTGGCAATGCCTGTTTCCCCCCCTTCTCACGGGCTCCTCTTCTCAGTCTCTACTGCCCCTGCCCTGCTCCATCCCCCTGCAGACACTGGGGTGACCCCCAGGCACGGCGCTCTGACTCTGCCACCGCCTGGGCGTCTCGGTCAGGCCCCGGGGTTCAAATGCTCTGTGTGAGCTGCTGAGCCTCAGCCCTTCGCCCGGCATGGGCCTCCCTGGGGCACCAGCCAGAGCACCCGCGGGCGCCTGCAGAGCCGGCGTGGGGGTCTCAGGGACACCCAAACGGACACAACTCAGGAGGATGACTGAGTTTCTGATAAGCCTTCTCCGTTCCCGGAAATGACATCACAACCCACAGTGCGGCTGCTCAGGCCAAAAGCTGACCAGGCGCTTAGGACTCCCGGGCATGTCTCAGATCTGACCACCTCTCGCCACCTCCGCTGAAGCAAAGCCACTGCCCTCGCATGTCTGGATGACAACACTGCTTCCTGCCCCACAGAGGTCACTTGACAGCACAACCCATGACCACACTGTTCCCTGGCTTGCTCCTGTGACATGACACCGCCGCCACCAACACCCCTGAAATCTCTGCCACCAACGGATGCCCCTCAGAGAAGAACCTGGCTCCCCGGGCCCACGCCCATTAGGCCACACAGCACCTCGAAGGCACCGGGCTCAGTCCCATCCTGCACCGTCGCCCTGCCATCATTTCTCTTGGAGCCCTGGTCTTCCCGCGGCTACCTCTTTCCCACCAATCAGGTCTCAGGACGAGCGCTCCCAGCCAGTGTGCCATGCTCCCGCCCAGACCTGTCACTCCCAGGCCCTGGTTCACTGGGGGCTCCAGTCCATCCACACCCTCTCTCCACCAGGTGACAGCCCTGGGAAGCCGGATTCTCTTTGTCTTGGCCACAGCTTCATCCCTAGTGGCCCCCAACCTGCCCGGCACACCCAGTCATTCAGTGTGTCTGTCGACGGACCATGTGAGAAACATGGAAATCTATCACCTGCGAGGTGGGATGGCAAAGAAACACACTCCTGACGAGGAGAGCCGACCAAGAGCCGGAGCGGACTCGGGGGGGGCGGGGGGCTGGAGCATAGGGTGAGGTGTGAGCGCTGTCTTCCAGGGTGCACTCGGCCTCTTCTGGAATTCAGACTGGAGAATAGGATGTAAAGGAAACAGCTGACTGGCGGGGGAGGGGTCGGCAGATGGTGCCAAGCATAAAAGTATGAATTTCTACATTTTTCATAAGAAATTGTGGATAATCTGTAAAACCGAACTACATCATTTAACGACATAGATATGCCACTTCCAATTTTTTGTGATCTTTCTCTTCATCTTAGAGTTTTTCAGGGGAATAATTTCTCATGTTGTGAATAAATATACCAGAAGTTCAGCAATTCCTTAAATTTTACTTGTCTGTTCTTCCTCTGTTACACTAACGTGAGTAAAGTTTAACACTTTTATTATGAGTCACACGCATAGTACGATACTTCCTTCAGGGGAGTAATGTCCCCTCGGACGGGTGTTGCCACCCATGCACACATGCAGGTGCGTCTGTCTGGAGGCCCGCCTGAGGCAATGAGCATCTTCAGGAGCGCAGGTCAGCAGTCCTTGCTTCTGAACGCCTTTCTGCTGTGCTTGCATTTTTTAAAACGAAAATCATTTATCTTAAAACAAACTGCATGACAAAACCAACACAGAAACAAAAGCAACAGGGCCTCCTCGCTGTCCACCAGACCCAGTCCTCGCTGCCCTCGGCCTCCCCAGAGCCCCGCTGGCGTCCTGACAGTGCCTTCCTTCTTCCTTCTCCCCCGACAGTGACCCGCCTACAGTCTTCCCCAGGGCACACTGCCCCCGACACACGGCCAGACGCGGCGCTCCAGCCCTTCCCTCCGCGCCATCTTCTCTACCCCAGAAGCTGGGAAAACGCCAGTCCAGGGCCCTTGGGGCCAAGTGTCTTCCAGCACCGAGACTTCTTCAGATCTCAGAGAGGCAATGGGGCACATCCACCCCAGACTGGGCCGCCCCCTGCAACCTGACATAGGAAGTCTGCAAGGAAATACACGAAATGGTTGACATGAGGACTTTGACTGGCCTCGCACCCATCGGGCCGGAGCCCACCACCAGACCGGCTACACACCTCTTCCTAAGAAGAAAGGCCTTTCTGTGGGGCGGCTGAGGAATCACAGGCACCTTCCTAGGCCACGGGTCTGCCTGGGCTGCCTTCCTGCCTGTCTCTGCCCCCAGAGACGCTGAGCTCCGAGGGGCCAGGCGGCCCACCTGCTCCCACACGGACGCTCAGAGCCACGCAGAGCACAGAGCACAGATGTCCAGCCTGCAACGGACGAGCGAGCCCGTACGGCGTCTGGGGCCACACCTGAAACCTAAGGGCAGCAGATGTGTAGTCCTGCACATGCCAGCGCCCCAGCGCTCACGCTGCCCGTGCCAGCAGTAACGCCCACAGGCTGACTGGGTGCTGACGCCCGGTGTGTGCCCCGTTTGCATTCGGCCCGCCCAGACTAGGGGAAGAGCTGCGCCACCGTGTGCCTGTGGAACCGCAGTGCGCGCCTTGCTCCGGGGACAGGCTCCCGTCCACCAGGCCTCCTGTTGGGGGTGCAGCCACCCAGAGCCAAGGGCTGGAGAACTCGGCTGCCAGCACACCCCGTGTTTAGAGCCTGAACCTGAGGGCAAGTTTTGTTCCTTCACCTGACATTAAAGAGCTGGTACTTTAAAAAAAACGACCCCATTGTGCTTCTTTCCACGGACTGTCACCAGGCACCAGGTGGCTCATCCCAGCTTACCTGGGAGGCCCAGGCCCTGGGGCTAATCCGAAGAGTTTTGTGGTTGCTGGGCATTCAGGCCAAATGAGGCCAAGTTGCACACCAGGCCCTTCACACACGTTAACTGCCAACCCTGGAATCTGTCACTGAGGAGAGGACACTGAGGAGAAGGGTGGGGGGAGCCATACGGTGGGGAGAAAGACGGGAAGGGGAGGGGACTTCAGGGCAAAAACTGGACGTTCATCCCACTGAGAGAGGGACCCAGTCGCAAAGCCCCCTCCTCACAGGGCCGTGCTCAGCATCCCCCGCACAGGCGGGAGAAAAAGCCGCATCCCCTGCAGAGGTCTGGTCTGCCACAGCTGGAGATGCCACGCGCTGTAGACACGCGGGCCACAGGGTAGGCCCGGCGACTGGCCCCTCCCCCTGGGAGTGCCCATGTCTCTGCACACGTGCACATGTGCACCAGCCTGCAGCATCGCTGAGGGCAGGAACGCCGCTTTCAGCCCACTTCCTGGGGCCTCTGCAGTGAGTGAATGGGAACAACACCGATGTGACCTCAGAGAAGTGGGCAGCGGCCTCCTGAGAAACACAGGCAGTCCCCACAGGGAGGGCCGAGTGACAGTGGACGTGGCCATGTCAGAGGGGACTCCCACTCCCCAGCCAACCCGCGTCCACGCACTCCAGTCTGCACACTGGTTTGGGCTAACACGCTAATCATGCGTAAGTGGGGCTGGTCGTCCGCTGAAACCAGGTGCGGTCCAGGGCACGACCCACGCAGTACCCACCAGGCCCGACTCGGGCCCCTCACGTGTCTGGTCCACCTTCCCCACTTCAGAACCTGCTGCCTCAGCCAGTCCCGGGGCACAGAGGACTGAAGCCCCAAAGGCCCAGCATTCCACAGACCCCGCTCTGCCCTCGGGTTGGCAGCAGCCTCAGCCCGCAGCTCGTTCCCTGCAATTGCTCATGGCGGGCGGACGGGTCGGTGACGTGGGCCCCGTTTCTGGAGCCCGTTCCTGGGCCTGCTGCTGGGTCACATGGCCATGTCAGTGCTGGGCCGGGCTGGCTCCACCCAGGGATGCGAGCAACCTCACAAACCACACATGCAGGGGTCGGTCGTAAAAAGTCGGGCCACCAGAGAAGAGATGGCCTCCCCGGCATGAAGACAGGGGTGTGGCAAGGGAAAATAGCCCGTCCGGGCCTGGCCTGGGGCCATCACCGCTCGGCAACAGTCTCGCCCTTGCCTGTTACCCACCCGCGCCCCGCGTGAGGTCTGTCTACTTGTCAGCACCCTGTCGTATGTGACAACCCTGGCTGCTCTGTGGCCCTGGGGTCTAACGCATACCGAAGGCTGTGGGAGATAAGACGGGCATAGGCAGGGCCGAGGCGGACCAGCCTGGACAGATGTCACACACGGAGTCATGCTCTGGAGAGGCAGGCAGGTTTTTGGGGCTCCTGACAGTCCCCCCCAAAGTTTCTCACCAGTTCTGCTCACAGCAAGGACCCCTCTGGGGTCACCTGCATGTGAGGAGTTACTCTGCTGCCTCTATTTTTGGGGTGTCAAAATATGGCTACCAGAGGCAGGTTCTCTCTGGAAGGTGATGGGAACCTCACTATAAAGTCCAGAGAGTTAATATTTGGGGAGATAATTAACTGCTGCGATCCAGGGAAGAACGCAGATGAAAGATGTCACAGAGTCAGCAGTGGGGCAGGGGCTTCAAAGGGCTCTGCTCTGCCGTCCGCCTGCGGCAGCCAAGTCACAGAAACAGCAGGGATGGAAACTGCTCTCGGCCCGGGCTCTCGGCCCGGGCTCTCTCCCCGGCAGCCTCTTCCCAGCCGTCACACCCCCGGCGGCTTCAGGACAGAGGTCTGGCCCCTCGTCAGTCAAGAAAGCCCTCCACTCTGCTGGGGCCAGCTCCTCTGAGCCCGCCTCGGACACAGATCAAACGCCTTCTCATCCAAAATAACCGTGGGAGCACCTTTCTTGGCGTATGTAACCTGTCAGGCCCCTGCTCGTGACGGCACCTGCTTTCATCCGCTCTCCAGTGCTGTGCGTGCTGTACCCACCCAGTCCTTCCGCTACAGAGGCGCCGAGGAACCGCTCCGACATCCCATGAAAGACGAACACGAAGACGTGAACGGCAGGGCAGGCCGCAAACACCCCAAGCAATCCGGGAGCCTATGCATTTGAAAGGCAGAGGAGGAGAGGACGGAGGCGCCAAGTCCTCCAGCCTCCAGGCCTTCCTCTCCTCTCCGTCTGGTGGCCTTCCCGCAAACCACGGACGCTGTGTCCACGTGCCTCCTCAGGCCCAGCACTGGAGACCGATGTGCTGGGCGTCCGAAACACTACGTGCCAGCGTTTGATCTGAATGGCAGGTCCCCTTGTCCCTCCCCAATCCCTACCTCTGCCCCCAAGGCCCCCATCCCCCCGCTCCAGATCACAAAGACTTCGGTCCCGGCTGTCCCAACCCGGGGCCCTGTCACCGGGGCCCTGGTGGGGCCCGATCTACCGAATGCTCGACGGGGGCACGCTGGCAGAGGCGCCCCTTGCCTGCCTTCAAAGCTGGCGCGCCCCGAGGCTGCCCGGCCAGGCCGGCTCCATCCCCCCAGCCCCGCTGCTAGGGTGCTTGCTTCCTGCTCTGGGATTACTTGGCCTGTCCCTTTCAGACAAAGGCGGCCCCGCAGTTCGCAGTGACGCAGGCCAAGGAGAGGAAACGGAGCCCGTGCACTGACACCCTCCTTCAGGCCTCCCTGCCTGTGAGCTCCTTGTCCTCCACCCGGGAGCGTGCGCTCCCCACCTTGTGTCTGCCTGGTGAACATGCCACCATCCTCCAAGGCTCGGTGTCCATGGGCCCTCCTCAGTGGCGCCCGTCCTTGTCACCCTCAGGGCATTCTTCAGGTACCCCGTCCTTCCATCAGTGACAGATCAATGTCAATTACATAACTGGTCGGTGTCGGGGTGGGGGGTTGCTCCAGGATGGAGCAGGTGGCACGGCACCGAGGCAGAGACCATAGCGAGGGCCTCTCCTTGGCCGGGGCGGGGTGGGGGGCGCGGAGGCAGCATTTCATCAGGTGAGGCTGTTCCGTGAGGACGACGTCAGACTTCGTGCGTCAGAGGTCATGCCCCTCACCTGCCCTGGGACAGGAGGGAAGGAAAGTGGTGAGCGGTCTCAGCCAAGTTCAGTGGCCAAGAGGGAGGTAGATTTTGTAATGATGGGATTTTTTTTTAATGTCCGCTGCTCAGATCAAAAAAAAACCTGACAAAGGGCTGGATGATGGATCACACCAGGCTCAGCTCAACCTTCAGCACAAAGGCAGGGCTGGCCCCGCCCCAGGAACGGCCCCCAGACAAAGGCTGTGGCACCGCTGGCAGAGTCCCTCAGAGTCAGTACCAGGTTTGCATTTTCGGGCCCCAGAAAAGGCTGAAGGGTTGATGCTGAGACCGACGCCCGAGAAACAGAGTCTGACATGAGGTCAGAACAATGTCCCAGCCACCAGGGTCACCTGAAGAGCAGGCGAGGTGTGTGTCTGGGGTGGGGGTGGGCACGTTCATATGACATCTGTCCCTGAGACAAGAAGTCCCATCGTGAGGCCGACAGCTGAGATGAGGGCAAGGCTAAGGCGGGCTGGTCCATCAAAGCAACTGTAAGTGGGGAGCCCCAGAGGCCTGGCCGGCCATGGCCTTGCGCGGTGATCAAGTGCCATGGAGGAGCCCCAGCTTTGGGGCACCAGGAATCCGGACCCCAACACGGTGCCGACATGCTGCCCAGCCTTGGAGAAGTCGCACTGCCTCTCTGAGACACGACCCCTCCTCGGAGACCCCAGGAACTCAACGAGATGGCCCGTGTGAGAGCTTGGGCAGTATTGCCCTCCAAGGAGATACTTGAGAAATGACCCTGGCCCACCTTCCCTCCTGAGGGCAGGCCCCTCGAGGGTGACTCATCTCTAAAGCCCCAGCAACCGCGCTGCCTGACATGCAGCACCATCTTAATAAACATTTGCCGAAGCTCCAATGTGTTTCGGTGCTGCCTGTGCCCAAAGCAGTTCCTGTCCTGAGCTCTGCGGGCCCCAGGGGCCTGAAGCTCTCTCACAACAAGAGGAGACATTTTGCGCCGGTGTTTTCTCTCTGGAGGAAATGACAAGAGCTCGTGTTAGAGATTCCAAGGAATCCCTGACCCATGGAGAGCATGGACCCCCACGCTGCGGGCACTGGAGCCACCACCAGCACGCCCACCCTCCGCCCGAGGCTCCAAGCCCTCACCCCATCCCGTCGCCTCTCCAAGGTGTTGCAGCAGTTACTGTCGCCTAGGTCGGGGTGAGCGTGGACGCTCAGAGCCACCCTTGAGTAGAACCGGACGCTCCACCAATGGTTGCTCCTCCCTTCCCGCGCTCTTCAAACACCCGCGGGCCGGCTCCACGCGGAGGCTGCGGTGGTTGCGGTGGCTGCGGCGGCTGCGGCAGGGCAGCCCTCGCACCAGGCGACTGGGCTGGAGACTCAGCGAGGTGACTGGAAGATACAGCATCATTCTAAGGGACCCTCAGGGTCCTGAGGGAGCCCCCCACCCCCGAGGGCGCGTGAGCAACAGTGCCACGGGAAGGCAGGCGGTTGGGGCGGGGCGGGGGTCAGGGAGTGCTCCCAGAGGCGGCGGCTCAACCAACGCTGGAGACAGGAGAGAAGCATCTAAAGGTGAAGGGCGGGAGGGGCGGGAGGGGCGGGAATGGCGTCCCGGGTGGCAGATGTGTGGCACCGGTGCTCATGGGCCAAAGAAATGAGCTGATTTCACGCTGGCCAGGCCACGTGACATCCCTGGGGGGGGGGGGCTGGCCAGGGGAGAGGTGGTGCCAGGCTGGCATACTGGGGGTTTCAGACTCAGTGCAGCAGGGCAGCCCGAAGGCATGGGGCTGGGGACGCGTCGCTCACTGAGCTGGGGCTCGGCGAGGTACGTTCACATGCCGTGTGCAGGGCAGAGCCGCGTCAGACCGAGACAGTCTAGGCCAGGCCGGGGGGGTGTGAGGCTCTCAGCCTTCAAAGTTAAAGAAAAGGAAACGTATTTCTGGGAATGCGTCTGCAAGTAGGTGCTGCATATACAAACACGACACCCTCTGTGTAAAGCCGGAACTTAGTCACTCACGCAGGAGTCTGTCACGATGAGTCAGGGAAGGAAAGGGTCCGGAGTTTATGCAGTCCGGCCCTCTGCTTCCCCATAAGGAAAGTGCCCAGCACCAAGAAGATGCTTAAGCTTCCCTGTCAGCTGAACGGCACGGCATTTTTCTTCTCCCAAGGGGGAGTGGTCTGAGGCCCGCACACACACCCCTTGCCCAGGACACGCTCTGGCCTCCTCCAGCCCCGCTCCGCCTTGCGTGCCACCCCAATGTCTATGAGCAGGAAGGTGAGCTCCGGGAATCCGGTCTGTTTGAACACGGTTTTCAGACTCTGCCCGCCTCAGAACACCACCTTCTCAGTAGTGCTTTTGTCCCTTTTGTTCTCTGTGGTGTCCCCGGTGCCTAGGACAGCGCCTGGCGCATAGCGGACCCTCAGCAAATACACATGTACTTTGGTCTTTGGCTTCAAATAGAGCAGCGCCGCGTGTGGCTGCTCTGTACTCGGGCTGTGACGGCTTCACCTAACAGGAGTCCTGTGGCCAAGAATAACTGTAAAACACTATCCAGAGGGTAGGGGCGTTTCGGTTTTTTTGTGGTTTTTTTTTTCAAGAAATGTTTTTACTTGTTGAAAAAAGCACAATGTAAATGGAGTTTTCAAAAACCAAAACAGAGGTGATTTATGACTACCCAAAATACTCTACTTTCCCTTTTCAGTTCTGAAGCAGCTATGATTTCAGAACACCTTTGGGTGCACGCTCCAATCTCATAAGTGTTATTCAGTGAGGGTCATGGGGCACAAGCCCAGGGCAGGTGAGGCTGCAGAGAGTCCCTCCCGGGCAAGGACCCGCACTTGGGACAGCTCTGTGGGGAGGAGGAGGCCCTCCAGGACCACAGGGCGTAAGGTCACTCGGGCGCTAACCAGATGGCGCTTAGACATGCATGGCCAGCACTCGTCCAAATGCAGGAAGACGGTCATCTCGTCAGGGAGGGGGAGGCCCTACCTGAACGCGGCTGCCCCTCAGCCAGCACTCAAGAGCTGCCACTCGGGCCTTGTGGCGCAATGCACACCACTGCCGGCTGTGAGTCGCAGGCCTGCACTCAGCAGCTGAGAGGCCTGGGCACACTGCAACCTCCAGGGACGAGGGCTGAAGGGGAGCAGGGAGGGGACCGCACACGCTGGCCTGTGTGCCCACAGGGCGGCAGGCATAGGGGGAAGCCACAGAGAGTCCCCGGGGGGCATCCAATCCCCCTCACAAAACCTGTGGGATGTAGGGCAGCTCACTAAAGCCTCAGAGAGCCCATCCCTCACTGGCCAGCCGATGACCTCTTCCACGCGACAGCCTCAAAACAGGTGGCGAACGTCCTGCCCTGGACACTTGCCCGTGTCTTGCTCTCACGCATGCTGAGGAAGGTCCCCCGAGGACAGGAGACTAGGGGTGCTCCTGTGACACCCATCGCACGGAGCCCCGCAGACGTGCTCATGCTCCTGCAGACCTGCTGCCCATGCTGCATGGCACCCCGGGGCCAACACCCTGACTGGAGGCCCAGGGGGCACAGGGGAAGCACAGCGCTGCGGCCCAAGACCCACGTGCAGGCTCCCGCAGCCTGTGCAAAGACCCCCATGCAGTGTTTGGTTGCAGCCCCGGAAGTCCCCTAACTGCCCCCTCCACAGGCAGGGGTCGGGGGGGTGCTCCCAGCTTTATTCAGCTCTCCCCAGTCACCCAAGCGCTCCGCTTGCTTCCCGCAGGGCCGTGAGCACCAGCCCGGGGGCCCCTTTCTTTTTCTATTGTCATTAGGCCCCCTACAGGCAACTTAACCCACGCAGGACAGACCCCAGCCCCCCGCAAGGGTGAGTCCCCGAGCCTCAGGGAGACCGGCAGCTCCTACAGGGCAAGGTCCAGGTCATCGCCTTCCAAAAGTCAGTCCCCACCCACCTCTCTGCTGCCCCTACCGGCAGGGCTCCATAGGCACCGAGTCCCAGGCTAAGTTTCTGTGGCTGCCTCTGGGACCTGGGGGGCTCGAGGGGCATGGGGAATAGCAGGCCCTTTTCCCCACCACCAACACAGAGCCTGGGGCTCGTGGTAGCCCCCAGGGGCAGCTAATGGGGCACACACGAGAATGAAACACAGCACCACTCAGCGCTAAGACGCACACCAGGTTGCACACAGTCATGCCTCCTTGGGGCAACAGTAATTCCATCGAATCCCCAACGCGTAGATGAGGACAAGGTAGACCCTTATTGCAAAACTGAGGCAGAACCGAGAAAGGACGGACACTGACTCACTGCTAAGAGCAAAGGCAAGGCCCTTGGTCCTGAAAGAGAGCCATCACGTTGATTAATACACGAGCACAGGAGCAGATAAAACTCCTTAAAATATTTAGGACCTTAAAGTGGTTCTGGAAAGCAGTGCACTCTCTGGCACCCACCCGCCGGCACACTCTGTCAAAGGGGACACTTTAATAAGGAGGTTCCGGCAGGAGCTGAGGGGCCATGGTCGGACTCGCTGGCGTGTTTCATAAAACACTCATGGCTTCTCTAGAAAAGTACATTTGGGAGTAGACCTTCTCCTTTATCAACTAGGCCGTTTCCACAAACAGAGCAGCAGTCGTAACACTGACACGGACACGAGACACTCTGACTGGCTCTGCCCGGAAGGCATGACAGGCGGCAGGGAGAAGGTTGCGTGGGGGGCACTGCTGCCGGGTGTTCGGCACCCACGTCCCGGCAGGCACGGGGCTACACACCGCAGATGCATCATTTTAATCCTCTCGACGGGCCCATCGGCTGTCCCCCTTCACAGGCAGCCCTCTCTCCCCACCCTCACAGCGCCCTGCAGGAAAGCCCCCCGCGCCAGCTGAGGGCTCTCGGCTCAGCCCCGCTCTCAGCAGGTGGCCGAGCGCCCGGCCACGCCCAGGCAGTCTGATTCTGCAGCCCCTGCCCGCCCCCCCGAGCTGGGGCCTCTTTGGCTGACATTTAATAATTTTAAAATATTTGTCAAAAAAATTTTTTATTCACTTATTTATTATTTACCAGTCACTCGTTCATTCAGTGTTTACTGAGCGTCTATAAATACTATCTATCAGACAGCGTTAGAGGTCAGGGAGAAGTCCCATATGACCTCGGGCACAGCAAGGAGGATAGGACAAGAAGTCCCGTGGGCCCAGCACCAAGCTACAAACCGTGGAGACAGCACGGCAGGTGGCACATAGTCCTCAACCAGAAGGGGCGCTGTTTCAGGAAGAATGGACCACGCAGCACCGTCGTGGGTAGTGCTCCGTTCCAGGGGAGGCTGCCGCCCTCTCTCGGCCTGCGAAGGGCGGAGAGAACCCTATCAGGAAGTGAGGAGCACAGAAGATGTGCCTTCGAGGATAACCAGGCCATAACAGCCAGGCTTGCAGGTGTGTCCAGCACAGGGGCTGAAAGGACTGTGTGAGCCAAGGCACCGCATTGGGAAGGCAGAGCTCCGCATCGGAGAACTCTCCGCGGCCCCATTCAGCTGGGGTACGCTCCCCCGACACACCTGCATGGGGTTCAAAGTGACATGCGTGTTCACTACCATTCGTGGGATTGGATGACCTGTTTTAACAGTGCAAAAATGTCAGGAAGTTATTTCTCGGTTGAGGGTGGGAGAGGACGCTTTTCGGGCTCTGAGTCTTTACCAGAGGCAGCTCCGTGAGAGGGGGCCGGTCATGCGGGGGCCCTCAGGCACCCCAGGGTATTCTGAGCTGTGGGTAGGGAGGGCCAGCTCAGCCTGCTCAGCATGGACCCTCCGCTGCTTCCTCTGGGAGCAGCCCAGCTGCCAGAAGCACGTGTTTTTTCTTTTTGGCTCCGTAGACTAGAGGGAGGCAGGGTCCTTGCAGGAAGCATTAAACTGTCAGGGTCAGGTTCAATTCAGAGTCTTCACAAGTCCATCTGGCTAGTGGAGCCAGCCAGAGTATCTGTGGCCGACTTGACTGGTAGCGTGGATGTTATTTTCACCTTCTGGCTGATTTCTAAGTTTGAACAGGCTTCAACTCAAAACACCCGCAGCACCCCCACGCAGGGGCCCAGCCACCAGTCTGGGCAGGTGAAGCCCACACCCTTTGCACTCAGAACACTCAACATCCCTTGGACCACCCAGCAGCACCTTTACAAGCACGTCTCTTAGCTGGTCTGAGCCCCACAAAGCACACCCTCCTTTGCAGCAAGGGCTGTGTTTGATTCCTGCCCCCAGTTCTGGTGCCCAGCCTAGCACCTTCCACGGAAGGACATACTCCTCCGGGGTGGAGCTAACACATATCCACGATGCACCCAGCATTCTAATAAAGACATAAAAACAAAACAACAGCAGAACAACTCTCCCAGAAAGAAGACATTCCCAACAGCAGCAGCTGACACCGCAAAGACACACAGTGCTTTAGGGCCTTGTAGCCGAAAGGCGAAATCTCTTATAATGGCATTAGTCGGACTATGCCCCTTGATGAAAACCTGAATTAAGCTTGAAGAAAAAGAGAACGTTAACACAGGCGCCCCTGGCACCGCACGGCACGCTCTTCAACTCCAGCACAGGATACCATCAGCACGGGGGGCCATCCATCACTGCCGGGACCATATCCTCATTGCTTGTAGGCACTGGGTCATTACATTTGAGAGGAGAGACAAAGGGGAAGAGAGAGGTGAAGTGTCTGGGATTAGGAGACAAGTAAGTGGCACGTGACAGGGAGGCCAAGGGAGGGGCCTGGAGCACCCTGGACCCCCAACGGTTTCCGCAAAGACTCAGAGGATGTAGAAAACTTCTGGAACTGGAGGGATGGAAAGCAAGTCAAAGGGCCGGCAGGCGGGGGGGGGGCGGGGGGGGAGCGCCAGGGGGGCCCACTGCCGACAATGCAGAAATCAGGCCGTTTTCCAGACTACGGGACTAATAAGGACTCAGCAAAACAGGGGCGACCTCCACAGCTAATCGATTACATCTCTAGGAGGCTTCTGGACCAGCTCCTGAGAGCTGGGCCCACACTGGGCCGCGGAGGAGGGGAAGAATGCAAAGGCGGGTCCTGGTCGCAGGCAGCTCAGCTCCGGTCTGAAAGCCGTCATTTACAATGTATGTGTAACCGCAGCAACGAAAAGTGTGGGGCTGTGCAGAGAAGGGGCGGGCTAGTCACCGTGGCGTAGTGGCCTGGAGAACGGATGAGAGCCTAAACTCAGAGCCACGCAGACCGGAGTCTGAAAGCCAGCTGCACCTTTCGGGGCCGCGGGAAGGGGCACGCTGTCGCCCCAGGCCCAGCTGCCTTCAGAAGCACCCTGGGAGGAGCCGGGTGCCTGGGCGAGACAGTGCCTGGACACATTTGCAGCACTGCCTGGCAGAGCCCGCATATTCACAGAACTCAAGACACGATGATTATTGGGGAGGGGGGGCAGGGCCTGAGGGAGAATCAGAGGCCGCCCACGGGCACACTGGGGGAGGGGGGCCGTTCCAAGCTCAGCGGGCAGCAAGCGCCAAGCAAAGCGACGTGTCCCCTCTCAAACAGGGCACGTTTGCGGACTCCCAGCTGCTCTGGGTGGAGGAACAGGGTGCGGTGCGGCAGCAGGCAGGGTGGTGGCCTCAGGCTCCGAAGGCCGATGGCCCCTGAGAGCATGTAAGGTGGAGGGGCAAGGTGCGTCCCCTCTGCGCTGCAGAAAGCCCCTGCCGGCAGGACGTGGGAGGAGGGCAGGTCTGCTCTGCACCTGCTGGGAGGAACCCTAGCCAGCTCTCCCGAGGCAGGGAATTCACACCCCGCGAGTGTGGCCATCGAGTCCCTGGAGCCAGCCTGTTTCTACACACGACATGCTCTCTCCTTGTGACAACTTCAGAACAATCCAGTTAAGCACTCAAACACCTTTTTTTCCTCCCTTTGAGAGTAGGTGAGGATCTCACAGAAGCTGAGGGAGACCATGAGTCACTTGTTTGGCATTGTCATTCCTTTATTGATGCTGATGCCTGTAATTTACGAATTTTAGGGGCCGTTACACTGAGTCACGTCTCTCTCTCAAGTGCTAAAACTGATTCATGATGCTACTGTTTTTCAGACAATACATGCCTGCTGTGATCGTGAGGGTACTTTACCCCAGCCAGTGCTCGGAACTGGGGTGCACCCTCTGGCAGCAGCTGACGAGCACAGCAGCTGGTGGGGCGGGCTGGCTGATGCAGACCCAGCTGGCCAGTGTGTAAGTGTGTGTGCGTGGGTGGACAGGGAGGGGACGAGAGCCATGGCTTCCCTGTGGTTGCCTGGAGGCGGGACAGAGGCGGGGGTCTGTGCGGATGGGGCCCAGGACCTCCCACAGCACCCACACGCTGCCAGAGCAAGGGGTCACACATGGGGCCCAGGTAAACAGAAGGTAAGGCATCTCCTTGCCAGAAGTGTCCCATGCCCTAATTCTAAACCATGAGCCAGTGTGGCATCATGGCAGAAAAGGGTCTCTGCAGCCTGAACGTGACCAACTCCACCTGCACAAGTCATTGCTTCCTGCTAAGACTCCGCCTCCTCGCCTGGAAGGTGGCGATGACCATGTGTTGGCTGCAGGTCAGTGTGAGGAATCGAAGGAGAGTGCCCATACAGTGCATGGCACATGGCGGGCGGGCGGTGGCAGCTTTTATTTAGCGTGGTGCCGGGAAAAGTTTCATCTGCCGCATAACAGACCCCAGTGAGCGGCAAAGGTAGGCTGGGTGTTTGTTCTCTTCAAAGGGACCTGGAAAACAGGTTCTGATTTAGCGCTATACGCATGGCGGGAGATACACCATCAAATGCACATTATCTAGAAGGTAAAAAATAGATTCCTCCCAAGCTTAAGACCTGCAAAGACCAACAGTGCCTGGTGACTGAACTATGGTGTTATTTATGTATAACCACTTGTCATTTGAAATCACATCTGCATATTAATTTTAGCACTTACGAAGTCCACAAAGATGTATTTCCTCACAAAAACTCTATGAGATGGTTACTGTTCTCACTTAATGAACCAGGAACAGAAGCCCTGCCTGGTGCCCTTCCATGCCTTCCTCCCCCAAGAAACAGGACCCTAAGACTGTCCACCGAGCAGCGTGACGGCCAGCACTGGGCTCAGGACAGTAAGTACGCGCATCGGAGTCCAGCCAAGACAAAGCTTCAGTACAGTTAAAGTTCATTTCTACCAGAGAAGCACACACTGTCTCCCCCGGATCCAGCCAGTGACCACCACTGCAGACCAGTGGGTGACCACTGGATGAACGGGTGTCCCTCATTACAAAGGGAACCAGGGTTCCAGGTTGTCAAGCAAAGGATTCAGTCACCTCAAGTACCTTGAAGGACATAGTGTGAGGTCTCTGTCCAGCCCACCGTGGCCCCCTTCATGGGAAACTGTCTTCTTGTGCACAGGCAAGGCGACCAGAAGCATGTCTGTCACTATAAGTTCAGGGCCCACTGGTCCCAGGTGGCAGGAGCCGGAGAGGCTACAGAACTGAGGTCGGGCCAAGAGCAGGCCTCCTCCCAGAAGCCTGGAGGGCTGCTGGCTTCACCTGCAAGTGGGGGTGGGAGCCAGTGCACAAGAACGCAGAGGGTGGCAGGTGACCACAGAGAGAGACAGGACACGCTGGGGCCACCTGACAGGCTGGTCTGAGAGCTCTCCATCCATGGCCCCTGCAGCCTGTCCCACAGTGCAGCTGTGGGTCCCACCCACCACCAGGTATCACCCCAGTCTACACCCCTGTGCAAAAGGCCGTGCAGAAGCAGTTTTGCAAAGTACACTCAAGAGTCTTCAATTAGAGAGGCCTCTTCGGGTGTCATGCCCAAGCCATCAGATGCATAAGGGTATCCAGGAGAACCAGGGTCACGGCTGTGTTGTAACATCCGAGCAAGGAGACAAGGGGGGACAGGGGGCTAGGATAAAAGCAGGCCAACTGGACGATGTCCGGTCGTGTCAGCCCGCAGCCAGCAAGCCCATGGCAGGAGCGTTGTCCTTTGGAATGAGTTCAGGAAACCAGGCTAATTTTATCCACAGACTAAGAAAACCGATCAGGATGATGAAGTGGCTGAACAAAAGTGCAATACATCATAAGGCAAAACCGACGTCCTTCCAGGGCCCCCCTGAATGGTTCCTCTCAGTCACTTTTCCACCCTGGGTCCCCATGGCGCGGACAGCATCACGGTTGGGCCCCGCCCCGCCCCAGCCTGTCCCCTGGGGGCCCACTGGCTATAACGTTCCTGCTTCTTCCTGCACAATACCCACCCATCCTCTAAGGTCCAGCTTCAACAAAACAACTTAAATGCATTTAATCTCTTAAGGCACTTTGACACTGTTACTACATTAGATCACTACACATTACGCCTCTCGGGAGACAGAAGTATTCCCATCTGGGAGGCTGAAAGCCTGAACCAAGAGACCAGGTAACTTCTCCGGACTCGCTCAGCTGAGAAATACAGCAGGGAATTCAGCCAGGTCTTCTGATTCCAAACCCTCCCACCTCACGCCGTGAGGTCTCCCAATGTCACCGCCTCCATTAAAACCTTCGAAGTTGCTCTCAGCCCGAAAGGACACCCCTGTCCTCGCAGCGGGGCCCCCAGAGAATCATACGGGGCTTCCTGGGGGGGGTGCCTCCGCCAACTCTCAGCACCGCTCTCTACACCCACCTTCGCAGCCCCGCGAGGCTGAGCTCCTCGGCCGCGAGTCTTACTCCGGCTCCAGAGGCCTCGTTTCACCTGACAAGTGCCCAGGAACCGTTCGGAGAGCGAGTGAATGTCAATGTGACAGGAACTTCCCTAAGGACTAGGGTTTCAGTGTGGGCGCCCTCAGCCAGGTCTAGGCACTGCGGCAGATGCTGACGCCCAAGGCAACATGGCCCAGGCTTGAACTGGGTCCTGTCTGTGTGCACCACAAAAAAGAAATCAAGGCAAATCTGGACTCTAAAAGAAACTCCCTTCAACTCCAAATGTGGCAGGATTTCTTTTCCTTTTCTACCAGAAAAGTCAGCACAGCCGGCCCAAAGCGGAAAATGATGGATGAAGCCAGGCCTCTGCCAGCTCCTCTCTTCAGTGGCTGGGAAAAGATCGTTAGCGTTTCCCTGATTTGCAAGCTTCTGAGTTAATTAATACAATGGAGTGTGCTTCTCCCAGAAAGGAGTTTTAAATAGATTTCACTTTTAAGATTTTTTCAGTCCCACCCAGTTTCAATGCAACACTTTTAGTCGATCATTCATTCACCCTTTTCATTCATTCAAAATCTATGGCGCTCGCATTATCAACAAACGCTCTGCAAGACTCTAAGAATCCAAAGGCACGGGTTTTTAAAACGTTAAGGAACAAAACCAGACTAACGGACAAGGCGTGGAGCCCTGTGAGGGGTCTGCAGGGCACTGCCGGGCGGAGCGAAGAGGACGAGCTGCTCCTGGGGATGCCCGGGAGGCCACCCCGGAGCAAGGGACTTTGCAGCCCATCTGGAAAGAGGAGTCCACCCGGCCACAGAGGGACCAGGGAGAGGCCATGAGGGCAGGATGGAAGGTCATTTTAGGGAAAGAACACAGGGTGCAGAGGCAGGAGCCCGGGCAGAGCCGGGGGCTGTCACAGGGCTCGGGGGCCGCGGGGCCTGGAGACCCAAGAGGGGTGGTGTCAAGGGACAGGCTTCCCGAGCTGCTGGGAAGATGGCAGAGGACCTGGGGCTCAGGGGAGCACGGGTTTCCTCCCAGACGCCCTGGCAGGGACGCACATAGGTCCTCCTTAAAGAGGGACACTCTGGCCGTAGGGAGAGGGGGGCGGACCTGGCTGCAGTAGGGAGGCCAGGGGGCGAAGGGTCACAGCGGCCCAGGAAGACCCGGCGGGGCCAGCACAGCGGCAGCCGCGGAGCTGACTCGAGAGGAGCTGGCCCCTCCAACGCTGCAGGTGATGACAGCGCGCCAAGAGGTCATACCACAGGCAGCGCCGTGTGCCTGCCCTGCTGCAGACACGCCCGCAGCCCTGATGGACAATCAGCGCCTTACACTTCACCATCACGTACAGAAGGCTCTGCTGTAGAGCCCTGGGCCCCTTCCGGTAGGGGCTGAAGTGACAAGACAGACAGTCCTGTGACCGTCTGGTCTACTCGCTTTTAAGGTGGCTCCCGGTAACCCCACCTTCAGTGGGGGTGGGACCTGTAACTTGCTTCTAACCCACAGAACATGATGGAAGTGGTGGGGAACACGTGACACACGCACATGATGACGTTTCCTGAGGTTTTAGCACCCATCTTGCTGGAGTCTCTCCCTCTTCCTAGCTGTCTTGGTGAAGCAAGTAGTCACGCCGGGAACACCCAGGCGGCAAGGCCACGTCCAGCCCACAGCCAGCTGACACCTGGAGCTCTCAGTCCTACAGCCTCAAGGAGCCACACTCTGCCGACAACCTGTGGGAGTTCGCGAACAGGCCCACCCTGAGCGGAGCCGCAGACGAGGCTGCAGCTCTGGCCAACACCTTGACTTTGGCCTGTGAGACCGGCTAAACCCGGTCTGGCCTCCTGACCCACGGAAAGAGCAGCTCAGTGAACTACGGCTCCACGCCTCTCCTATACCTAAAAGACCTGGTGATAAGCAGGGGGAGGCGGTTGAGAACCGAGTTCCCCACGGGTCTAAGGAGCGCGCTACGGGCTGCAAAGCCCTTCACCTCCCTCCACTGCCATGGTCACATGTCAGTCAGGACACCCCAAGTGTTGCCTGAACCCATGACTGCCCTCCCCACTGCCACAGCTGCCCCTTCACTGCGTTCTCCAAACTACATCCTAAATGGCTATTTAAGTGAAAGTGCAAATTTGTCTTCCCTGCCTGACACCCTCTGCCTTTCCCTCACATCCAGAGCCCAGGGCCCCGGAGGCCCAGTGGAATCTGGTCCGCCCACTGGCTAGCCCCGCCTCCCCCACAACACAGCCACACCCCCTCCTGGCCTGTGCACTTAACAAGCTCCCAGTGAGCTCGCAGAGAAAGGAGGCTTCATCCTTCTGCCCCAGGGAACACATAGTTTTCCTTTTTTCAGGGCTGGGAAAGAAGGCATTCCCTATCCTCAAGTTGAAATCCCGCCATTCTTAGAGCCACAGCCCCCGTCACCTGAGGCACACACCTGATAAAGGGGTGAGGCCTTACTGTACCCCGCTGGTGGCAGATAAAGCCTGGACACACTTTTCCTCCTCTCTGACACAGCAGACGGCGACCCCCTGGCCACTTCTGAAGGGGCTGTGAGGGAAAGCGGGGCAGAGGAGGGGCGGGACTGGGGGCAGCTGGCAAAGCGGCAGATGCTAGACCACCAAGAGGCCGAGTGCAGGGCGCCACTGCCCCTGAGGCTGCAAAGGCACTGACCGGAGGGCCCTGAGCAGGGACTGCAGGCTGGCTGTCCCTAAGATCACTTGGAGACTGGATGGGGGCGGGGGGTGGGGGGCACTGGAGTCAGCTGCTCAGAGGACAGACGCGGTAACCCGGGAAGCAACGGCAGAACATGCACTCCCGGCACGAGCAGGGGCCTGAGGGCTACGGGGCCAAGACAGGCTTAAAAGAGCATCATTCTCTTCTGTGGACACAGGAAAAGGCAAGTCTAAACTGTAACCTCAGAAAATGTGACAACTGTCCAGGACAAGGAAGAGGTGTGGCAGGGAAGGCATTCAAGGGAAACCACGGGGCGACAGGAATATTCCAGAGTTTGACTGGGGGGCAGTTTCATGGGGATGTGCCAGGTCCGGCAGGGGTAACACCTGCTTGAGTGTGGTTGGTAGGGTAAGAATTTATAGTGTTAATTTGAACACTTCACCTAAAATGCCATATTGTGTGCTTGAGTGTGATATTATATTACAGAATTACATGCTTACGATTTTGCAATAAAAGATGTTGTAACAAAAAAGCGGCACTATTTGTGCCGGACCCTGCACAGTGCTGAAGCTCCTCCTCCCTACAGCTAAAGTGACAGCACGTTACCGCAATTGTTGCCCTCCAGAAAGCGGGTTTAAGAGGGACGGGCACGAGGCCTCGGGGGCGAATCAGACGAAGAAAGAGGCGAGATGTGGACGTTCCGGGCCCCGGGTAGGGCACGCCCGCTGCGAAGGCACAGGGAGGAGAGACACGGCCAGGCTCACAGGACAGCGAACGTGGGGGTCCCACCAGGAGCACTTTCATTACGAGCCACAGTCTGCAGCCACCAGACGGGCGAATACTAACAGGTCCGTCCTGGACCTGGATTCAGCAGCACCGGCTTCCAAGTGAGCCCATCGAGGACTCAGACCCCGGCCTGTCGAGGGCTTCTCTCAAAGAACAGAGCACAAGGGAATTCAACCCTCCCATCAAGCCCAGGTAATCTGGCACTTGTGAAAATGTGACACTTCATAAGGTGTAAAAACTCCAGGACAGGGTCTAATTCAGGCTGCAGCTGAGTACAAGCAGCATGAGGGTCCTAAAATGAAGTGACATCATCTGTCCAAAGAGCAGTGTTCTCATCTGAGTTATGGCACTGTGGACGGTTAAGTGAAAAAGCAACGTTTAATTAGGACAACACACTCAGGCAGAGCAAGAGTGTGAGAGGAGTGGCCCCGTCTGTCCGACTTTACCAAACCCCCCGCCCCCCACGCCCAACCGCCCAGGAGTGCGGAGGCAGAGGTCCTGCAGAGGCTCAGGGGCCACAGGGTCCCTGCTCAGGCCACAGACAAGAGTCCTGACTCCAGCAGCCCTGTCCCCAACAGGGCTGAGGTCCCCCGAAAGGCTCGCAGGCGGGGCCAGAGCCGGGCCTGCCTCCCTTCCACAGCCGTGCAGGCCTCTCTAGCATACGTATGTGGTGCCACCAGCCCTTCATCTGTCAGCCGCAAGGGACAGACACCCTTCCAAGGGCTTCAAGAGCTGAACGTGCCCTGTGCGAAGAAGCATTCGCACGGCAGTTTGCTCCAAGCGGACATCTGATCGCTGTCCCTTTAAAGCAGGCAGACTGGGAACGAGCAAGGGTCTGCCCAGAAGCCCCGCGAGGACAGGGCAAGCCAGCCACACAGCCCCTGGAGGGCGGCCGCCGCGTCCCCAGCAGTCAGGCTTGAGTCCCGAACAGAGCAGGCACCCAGCAAACACCCAATGAGCTAACTAAACTGAAGAGTCTCTCGGCCTCCCTAATTTAAAGGGTCACTCTCGAGGTGCCACAGATCTCTTTGATGATAAAAGAATATCTATTCCAGACATGATTTCATTTTACTGATGGACATTTAAAGAAGCCGTGTTCTCGGTGGCAAAGGAGACCCCGTCCCGGGCATATCTGCCGCACACACGAGTGTCATTCCCACACACAGACCAGTAAGACCCTAAACCTATGATGGGGAGGAAAGCCTGAGCTTCCAAGTGCTTGTTTATTGCTCCACCATGTTCTGGCCAAAAAATGAGGCCCCAAGGATATGAGAGGTAAGGTGATTTCACCAGATTAGCCTAAAGTCATAAATCCTACAGCTCCATTCACCTGACTGTGAAAGTGTAGGTGATATTTCATCTTTTGCAGGGTGAGTAATAAACCACCAAAAAAAGATAGCATCTACTTGACTTAGTAGGATGATTCACGGTGAAGATCTAAATTGGCTTTTCAGCCAAAAATAATGGTGGGACAATGACATGTACAAAAAACCAGAGTTTACAATATGTTTAATTTCTTTTCACCAACACCGAAGGCAAGAAACATTCCTGTTCCCCGCGGCTCTGACCACTGCCTAATGTAGGTCACCAGCATGTGGCCCTGCCGCGACCCCGCCTGGTACTGGGAAAGCCCGAGCAGGGCTTCTCCGGCTTGGGACCTGGGAGAAGGGGAGCTTCCATGGAGACCCAGGTGGCTCTGACTTCAGTGCGCTGTCCTCAAGGAGATGGCTGGTGCTCGCAGAGTGATCGCGGTGCACCGACTGTCACCCTATGCCCACCCAGAGCAGGGGCTAGCGCGCAGGAAACAAGGAGCAAGGGTATTCACTGTGCTGAAGACCGACAGTGGGGACCCAGGCCAGGGTTCCTCGGGACCAGAGAGGTGCCCAGGGAGCATCTCCAGGGACCGAGCACCCCTGACCATCCCCCAGCAGTGCCTCATCTCGGAATTCTGGAGCCCACACCCCAAGGATGAAGAGGAGCTTGAAGGTCTGGGGAGACAGCAGTGGAAGAGGGAACTGGCACTAACTGAGACCAACGGCGGTCCACGTGGACCCTCAAAACAGTGCCCAGGCTGGGATCTCCAGGGCTCCGTACACACGACAGCCCTGAAGCACGAAGAGATGGCCTGAATGCCCCACCCTGAGTCAGCCCAAGGACAGTAGAGCTCCCACTGAGAAGCCGGTCTGTCCAGCCGCAGGCCCCCACCCTCCCGGCGACCCGCACAGCCACCATCAAGTCCTTCTGCTGACGAGGCCGCGCCCCCGGGGAAGCTGTGCGCAGGGCCTGGCTCTCAGGGGAGCGGGCCGCCACCCAGTGACCCCAGGGCCCCATTAAGGAGACCCCTCTTCGGCGGGGCTGCTGCTGTCAGTGAGGCTGGCCTTCACGGGGGTTCTCAATTAGCAGAAGGCAAAGTCCTTCTCTGTGAGCCTCAAGTCACCCCTAAGCCGCATTCCAGTCCCCTATTGAAACGTTCCTTTAGCAACGACCACAAACTGCGTTCCACCTCCTTTCAGCAATTCAGTCCTGAAGTTACTGACTGAGGTGCAGCGAGGCCGGCACCCACGAGGTGGGCAGGGCGGGTGGGGGGTGACAGCCCAAGCAAGGTAAGGGGCACCAGGGGTGAGCAGTCAAAGCCCAAAGGAGATGAGGAGGACACCAGGAGGGGCAGACACAGCGGGACTGAGGGCCTCTCGACGGCGGGGTCGTCTGCCCTCGGCGGTGGGGCCCCACAGCCCCATGGGAAGAATCAGGCTGGGAGAGGAGGAAGTCCCAGTGGAGGGCACGCGAGGGAGCACCTGGGCCGAGGGCGGCGCTCAGGGCGCCTGCGTGTGGGCCAGCACAGGGACGGAGCCTGAGCAGGGTGCAGACAGGCAGGGCCCGGCCTGAGGCGGTCATATGCACGGAGCAAGTGTGAAAAAGGTGAGGGGACACTGCATCCATGGGGGGCAGGGGCTGAACTGTGATAATACGTTAAGGACAATGAGAGCCAGGCTTCTCCCGGAGAGAAAAGGAGGCTATAAATATGGAGCGGGCGAATCCGGGTGAAACCGGTCACGGTGGATTGGAACTGGAGGTCTCACTGGGAAAACTCTTAATGTACGTACACAAATATGGAAACGGCGCAGCCGATGCTGGCAGCAGTCTGGTGGCTCCTCGGGAAGCCAACCATAGAGCCGCCACACATCCCCACAAGTCCACGCATAGCTGTTTCCAAAAACTGAAAACAGGGACTGAGACGCTCGTGTGCCAGGGTCCCTGCAGCACACTCCCAGCAGGCAGGAGGGGAAACGGCGCCCACCGGCAGAAGAACGGGCACGCGAAGGGCGCTGAGTGCGTCGGACTGCTGTTCAGCCCCGGAAGGAGGGCGTTCTGACCCACGCTGCAATGCGGGTCAACCTTAAAGTCAGTCGCAAAAGGACAAATACGCATGAGTCCACATCCGTGAAACATCTAGAACAGGCAAGTTCATATTGACAAAGTAGATCAGAAGGCAGCATGGGGGAAGGCGGGGCTGCTGTGTTTCTGTCTGGGGTAAAGGCAACTTTGGGAAATAGTGGTGATAGTTGTACAACACTGACTGCAACTAACGCTACTGAATCACACACGTGGAGATGGGTTAAACGACACACACGTACACATCCCACAAGAAAGCGTTTGAGAGAGAGGGAACTCTGAATGGCGGCGGCACCTGCAGCAGAGATGGAGGCAGGGCGGGGATGCTGGCTCTCGTTCTGCAAGTAAGGGTTTCGAAAAGGTACATCATGATAAGAAAACGAAAGTGTCAACTTACTGAGCTGCAATCAGGACAACTATAAATTAATGCAGTGAGGGCTGGGGAGACAAAGGGGAGCGTCTCTTTCTCCGCCTTCCGATTTGTGATGCTTCCGGTGATCTGGAAAGGAAAGCAGGTGCGCCCACCACGTGGTACAATGGAAACAGGGGCAGTGGGGGGCAGTGGGGCAGGGAGAAAGGGTGTAAAGGGGAGGGGGACCTGGTCTGGATAAAGCGGGCTCCCACCAGACAAGGCAAAGCTGGGGCCCGTCCTCCGAGGTCACCGCGGCTCCCTGCCAAGTGCGCACACGCGAAAACGTACATTTACCGCTTGGTATCTGGGGCAAGGCTCTGTGAGACACCTTGGGAAGGGCAGGAATCACTCCCAAGTCTAACCTTGTCCTCCAGGTGCTTGAAACCTGGGGCCAAAGCCGTTCACAGCAGCTGCCAGAGGGGAGAAAAGACTCCAGGGGGTGGGGGAGGGGAGCAGCTTGTCTGAACTGGGTCTAGAAGGGTGGGCCAGCCCAGGATCTGAACTCGGATCGGAGTCGAGGTGGTGAGGGGTACAGGATCCACACTCCATTCAGGAGGTGGAGGCAAGGGGTCCACACTCGGATCCTGGACACAGTGGTATGAACGCGGGGTCTACACTCGGATGCGGTATGCAGCAATGCACAGCGTAGGATGTAAGCTTGGATCCCGGCAACAGCAGTGCGGGCGTGCAGTCCACTCCCAGATCCCGGGTGTGGTGGTGGGGGCGCCGGGTCTATTATCGGACCTGGAGTGTGGCAGCGCAGACCCAGGGTCCACACTCAGTTCCTGAGTAAGACGGTGGGGACACTAGGTTTGTGCTCAGACCCGGGGTGTGGCTATGTGGACAGGGGATCTACACTCGGACCTGGGGCACTACAGCACAAAGGTCCTACACTGGGATCTGGGCTGGGGAGGGGCGCGGAGTCCACGCTTGGACCTGGGGTGCGGCAACACGTCCGCAGGGCTCACCCTGGGACTCGGGCTGGCGCACACGGTTCACACTTAGATCCGGAGCGAGGCGGGCCATTCCCGTGGTGCCTGCCCTGTGCTTCACCCTGCTCTGCTCAACACTTCAGCGGTGCCACCACCAGCCCAGCCGGAGGACCGGGGCAGCGGGAATGTGCCGAAAGCCCATCAGAGATGCGGACTCTCCAAGCCTGCCCCCCGCCCAGGCCTGCGGAACCCTCTACTTTGCACGACCGCCCTGCGTCTCACAGGCCTGAATGCTGGCAGTGAGCCTGCCTCACATGGCAGTGTTTCACTCACAAGCCCACTGCACACACCCAAGCCGAGGCGCAGGGACAAGGGACATCTTGACCATGAGAGTAACTAAGTCGGCACTCGAATCCCAGCCAGGCGGGCTCTGACGCTGTGCCGGTGGCATGGGCACTGGCGCACTGCGGCACGCAGGTCATCAGGAGCGGTCGCAATTAAACTGGCTCCCATACTTGGGAGCAGCAACTGTCACCTCGCGCTGTGTCACCGGGACACACAGTGTCTCGCTGCCGAGTTTTGTTAAGGAAGAGCCCGGGAGACACCAAAGGGACCCCACACGCCATGCCGGCAGCGTCCCTGGCAGGCCTCTCAGCTGCGCGACGCTCTCCGGGCAGCCCCAGGCCCCTCTGCGTGCTTGCTGTGGTTAACGGGGGCTTTCGACCCAGGACTGACTGGCCCCAGAGGGAGAGAGGCAGGCTTCGATCTCCCGGCCGACACCGCCCTGCATGGGGACAGTGGCCCGGAACAATGTGTGCCTTCTGTCCTGTTCCCTCAGAGCCTAAGCCAGCAGCAGTGCAGGATGACAGGGACGTACCTGGTGCACTCTGCCCCAATGAGACAGACAAGTGGTATTAAACAAAACAATCCAGAGGAAAAGCTGGCGGTGGGGCGGGGGGCACTGCCCCTGGACACGTGGCAGCAGAGCCAGCCCTGCCCCGGGTTCGGGGGGAGGGGAGGGAGAGATGATGTCTGCAGCCGGGCGGGCTGTCTGAGGGCCCAGGACACTGGGTACAGTGCAGGTCTTGCCGGACCAGCACCAGAAACCAGCTGCCTCGCTCAAGTCCCAGGTTCAGCGGCACCAGCTGACAGACGGGAGCGGCCACGCGGGACATCTAGGAGCTGCTGAGGCAGGCACGGGGCCCACGGTGTGCAGGTCCTGCAGACGGCAGCCAACGGGGCGGTCCATGAGCAAAGGACAGCTTGGCTACAGCGTCCTTGGCCCCACGAGCTCACCAGGCACACGGTCAGGGAGGGTGGCCAGGCAAGGCCCAGCGGGTGCCTGTGGCCCATCCCCTCTACGCGGTGTCTGCTCCCACTGGGCGGCCCCTTCAGGTTCTGTGAAACTTCCCTTAGAGGTCTCCCTGGGAGGGTAGGCGCTCCCCCCTCTTTGGGCCCATTTCCCCTTTACTACACTGTGATAATAATAACCTTCCCCTAAATACAGCTACAGAGCTAATGATCCGGCATCTACGCTCCGAGGCCGACACCCAGTAGAAACATGCAAACGCGTGTGTGGAAGAACACCCGCCCAGCCTCCCGAAGCGACAGCCACAACAGGAAGTGACCCAGAGGCCCATCGGCGGCCCGGGGACCTGAGGTGCAGTCATGCAGCAAAACATGGCCCCAGTGTAAATGAACACACAGGCAACGACATGGCAGAGCTCACCGCAAGTGTGAAGGAAAAGCCAGACACGAGAAAAAAGTATACACTGCACAAAGTCATTTATGTAAGGTACAACGACAGGCAAAATAACCTCTGGTGTCAGGCTCTGAGGCAGTGGTGACTTGGAAGAGCAGTGGGTTCCGGGGGTACTGCCGGTGTCCTCCTCCTGATCTGAGCAGTGATTACACGAAAGGTCTCAAATTTCCCAGGTACACGGGGTAGGCAACATTTCACTAAGTTGTATTAGGACATGGGTATTTTTCTGGTTTTAAGTCTTAGTTCACTAAAAACTTCATTTTACAAAACCTTCCCTTTCCTAAGCAAGTATGGGGCAGTGCCGGCTGGACAGAGCGCACGGTGCGCAGCCCCACCGAGCCCCCCGCACCGGCCCTGCCGTGAGGCGCCGTCTTCATCTTCCAGATGGGGTACCAGAGGCTCGGGGCCAGAGCGACCTGCGGCCTCCATCACTCAGGAACCAGGATCGAAACCAAAGGCTTTTCCACAGCAAAGCCTGTGTGACATTTTCACTAGACTGCGGATGTCGGTAACCCTCGTTACCCCAGTGGCCTTACTGCCTGGCCTGTGCGTGCCTTGAGAGCGGACCCTAACCCGCCTCGCCACCACTGCCCAGCCCGGGCTCCCACAGGGAGGGATAAGTGGCCTGGCCACGTGACAGCAGCTGGGGTTGGCGGAGCACTAAATTACCTCCTGTAATCCTCGCCGCGACTCCAGGAGGCTGACACGGTTACCACCTCTGCTTCCCTGGGGCGGGAACGGAGTGAGTGAAGACGTGCGTCTTTGCGTATGTGAATGAAGAATGAAATCTGAAGGCTCCTGCACCCTGGAGGACCCGGGGCAATAAGCCACAGCCCTAAGAACACAGGATGTCTTCTAAAAGCTGCCTCAGCCCCCCAGACCTGCTTGCTCCCATGAGTATCTGCCCATCAGAGTGTATGGCCTTCAGCTAATCTAAAAATTGATTCCACCTTCTCCCCACCAACCATGAGGACGCCTGCTGTCAACAAAGGCTTCTTTGCACCCCAGTTGCCTCCCAACAACTCACCACTTCTACGCCACAGGAACCGGTTGGCCCCAAAACCGCCCTGCAAGGCAGGTACACAGGATCTTGTTCCAGATCCACCTTGAAATGGGTAATCCAGCTGATATGAAAAAGTCCAGAATTCCAACTGTGGGTTGGTTGACAGTGCAGTCTCTTTACCAACTACATGGCATTTAAAATTGGCACCTTTATTCAAAAATACACTTCTAATGTAAATACTGTCCGAAGGTTCTAGACTGTTCATGAAATTTCCGCCTGGTGTCATTTGCTTGCCAATGTGATTACCCGGTACTTTCTTCCTGGGCAACAGAAACCAAGCAATTTAGACAATCCTTTAAAAGAGAATAAAAATCCATACCGTGACACATTTTTTTAAAACAAAACATCTCTGAAAAACCACGTTGTGTTTTCTAGTTTCTAGAGGCTTCACTAGAGGTCTGTAATGCATAGTTGGTTTCTAATCTGTAGCGGTCTGCTGGCAAGCTCAGTGATAAGAAAAGACTTATGGACAACAGGCTCATTCTTTTCTTCTGGTTTAAAAATAAAAAAGGGTATTGCAAAGTCTGACCCGTGTAATTTATTTACAGATAAACGTGAATAAGTAGGGCTCAAGCGCTAAGCTCCAAAGTTGGTTGCCCAAGGAGAGCCCACAATTTCCTGTTTCTTAGGAATTAATGATTTTCCAGATGTTTTCAGGTGTGGTTGCTGAAAATCCCTGCGTGATCACAGTCCCAAGTTTCCATTTCCTCCTCCCCAAGGTAAGGACAGTCCCTGCCGCGGTTACTTCTCAAACACAGGTGAGAACAGGATGGTGAACGTGAGCGTGCCTCGTACACCGCAGAGCCTGGCCGCACATAAGGTGGCCTCGTCCTGAGTCCCCCCAGCACGGCCCCTCTCTCCCGGCTCCGATGCCACACTGGGTGCTGCCCCCGTCCCTGACCTAGCCCATCCGGCAGGCTGTGGTCCAAGACCCCGCTCCCTGCCTCGCACACTCTCTCCGCAAATGGGTGCCTGGCACTGCCAGTGGAGTTGGCCCTGGCACTCCGCCGCTGTCCACACGCTTCACCTCACAGGCAAAGTGACAACATGGACACGGATGTCGGCTGCTGCTGCGTGAATGGTGCCTTTCAGTGGGGTCAGAGAGGTGCCTGGGCTGACGAACATCCACTGGGGGCCGTGGTCTCCCGTGGAGTGGGGAAGGCTCCCATCGGGTCCCGGGACACAGGGAATTCAAAGGCCTCAAAGGAACTCACCCTTAAGCTGGACCACAGATATGCAATTGATCATTATGTTATTCTTCGTGCCTTTTTGGCATGTCTCCAGTAATCCCTAATACAGTCTTTAAAGCCCACTGCACCAAAAAGTCATCAATCATTTCATTTCTTAGTTTTACTTCCTTTTGTTTATTCATTCCACACTCAGTGGTACCTATTATGAGCCAAGCTCCACTGTAAGAATGGGGATACACGAACACCGGCGGCCAGTTCCTGCCCTTGAGGAAGCCGCCGGCTGGCTTCGGAGCTCAGGGAGGAAACAACGGGAAAAGGCGGGGCTGGGGGTGGGGGAGGACAGAGCGACGTGATAAAGACACACCACGAGAGGGTGCCACCACAAGGCGGCGCTCGCCTGCAGGGCCGGGCGAGCTGCCTGCGCTGGGCAGGTTGGGGGGCAGGTGGAGGGAAACCAGAGGACTTCCTGGAAGTAGGCCACACTCTTCGAGGGGCCGCTCGCTGACCCTAGAGCTGTCTCTCCTTCCCCTTCATTTCCCAAGAGGAAACCAAAGTGACAGGGCTGGACTCAGAGCTCCGGCAGCCCAGTCCCGGCTCCCTCTCCCACATCCTCGACCGCCTGCTGGCGAAGCACAGCTCACCGGCAGCTCGTTCAGACAGACTGGTCACGGCCAAGATGCACGTTGTCCAATGAAGCCACAAGTTCTGGGGAGCAAGAACCGTTGATTTTCCTACTGGGGGTGGGTGTGGGTGTGGGGGGGTGTGTGTGTGTGTGTTCATGCCCATACATTTAAAGCCTCGCTTCTAGCATTTAACAGGAGTATTAAAATGTCTCTCTATACATCTCAATCAATCGATGACAGATAATTCCACTGAACAATATTCTTACATACCGACTAAGAAAAACCCAGTGCACTGCAGAATCCCAGCCGGCAATGCCTCCTATTCCGCCATCTTGGCGCCTCTGCTATCTCGCCACATGGCCCGCACAGCCGTTAGCATCTCCACAGAGCAGGAGTCGGACCAGGTCAATGTTTCTCCTCCAAGACGTCGTCGGACGGCTCCTCCACCAGCAGCAACTCCTCAGCCGGGCTCTCTGCCCTCCTCAGGCGAGCCCCAGGGTGTCTTTCCAGGTTCAGCCCCACGAGGTCCCTTCCAGACCTTCGTTTATGCTAGCGCTGCAAACACTGCCCCAACAGGCCACAGGCTATCACGGCTTTCTCCGCAGCCGGTAGTTTTTCTTACTCTCTCTGCCTCTGCTAATCATAATCCATCCCTGGGATTCAGCCCAAGCGGCAACCTGTCTACATTACAACAGACATTTGTGCTACCTTTTTGTAACACTGATTCTGTTCTCCCGGCTAGAACCTTTGCTTGTTTATTTCCTCTTCCAGCTGCAAGCTGTGTGTGGTCAGGAGAACTAGCTCCACTCCTAACACAGCACCCCACATAGTGAGGGGGCGCTGTCATTAAAAGTGGGGGGAGTAAGCCCACACCCCCGCCCGCTATGTCTCTGTGTATTTTGAACCCACTGGCTGGGGGTCCCTCTCAGGGGCATCCAACCTGCGACCTGTGGGCTGCACACAGCCCGGGACGGCTGTGAATGCAGCCCAACACAGAATTGTAAATTTACTTAAAACATGGTGAGTTTTTTTTGTGATTACCTGTCACAATGCATTTAATGTGTGGCCCAGGACAACTCTTCTCTCAGTGTGGCGCAGAGACGCCAAAAGGTGGGACCCCCTGGATAAATGAGGACTGAGCTTATGCCCCAAGGTGAGCCAGTCTTAGAGCCTGTTCTAGAGGGTGTTCCAGTTAACAAATGCATAGTAATGGAAATACTTGACTTTTTAAGCCAATAAGTTGCAAAGTTAGAGAAACCACAGGTAGCCATGCAGGAACAATATCTCTTAAGGAGCTAGACCTTCTTCCTCTGCACATGTTAGTCTATATTCAAATCAAAAGATGACTTCAGCACCACAGTGTTACAGAGCTAACTTTATTGTTCTATTTATTTTAAGGGCAAGGGAGAAAGAAGCCTCTACTAATATTAATTACTCGTGCTGCTGCTCATTCATTTATTGAGTTTATTCACTATTTAAGCATGAAATGTACTCGATTTCTGTCTCCATTTCAGAGAGCACGCATGCCTTCAAACGCTCCTGAGCCCTGGGAGAACAAAGCACACCGACTGATAGACTCTTCCAAGGCAAAGGGTTAATGGTAACCATGGTAACGCCTCCCAGAATAGCATCATCTGCAGCAGCATCCACGCTGGGGCAGCCGGCAGAATGGTTATAAATATACCTATTAGCAGCCTGAGCTGAATCTTTAAACAGCACTGTTGGGAGAAAGGAGGCCTAAAAATAGCTCCGCACGACTGCACTTGAAGACGTGTCCTCAGAAACACGGTACCCCATGCACACACATCCACACACACACAGAGAGGTTCTGAATTTTCTTTTTCCCGGGAATCAAGAAGTGAGTGCTGGAGGCACACGACAGACTCCGTGACATTCTATGACCCTCTTGCACTGTGGTACTCCAACAAGACTCTCCTAAAACGGCAAGGACCGCCATCTGTGGGTCCAGCTCGGTCGTTGCCTCCGGCAGCCACACGTGGGCTGCACGTGTTGCGCTCACTGCGAAGGCAGTTCCCGCCATGACCCCGCGTCGGGGAGGCCGAGCCAGGGGGCACAGTGGTTCCCAGCGAGGAGTCCCCGGTCCCACCCCTTGCCTCATGGCCCAGGTGTGTGCAGCCCCTTCTTCCACACGGTCTTTTCCTTCTGCTGAGCTCTAGGAATGTCTTGTCTGCATTCCTCCTAAAATAGAGGCTATTCTCTACACAGAGCCGGGGAGTCGCAGCTCAGCCACATTCTCAGTTTACCTGCGTAAATAAATCAGCCTCTGCCAGCCTTCATTCTTCATCTGTCAAGAGGGATGACGAAATGCCTGCATCTGAGGGTTGTTCTCAGGAGCCAGTGGGAGAGTCAAAGAAAGATGCCCAGCACCTACCTGGGGAGGTTTCTTCCTCCGCCCCTCCCTCTCCAACTGCTCTGATGGGCTACAGCTGTCTGGAAGGCTGGACTATATGACCCAAGCTACGCATCCCTGCAGCTTGATGCCCGTATGAGAGCAGCTGTCAGCACAGTGAATGGGGGAGTGACTGAGCTCCATTCCGGTCCCAGGACACAACCGTGGATTGGAACCACCAGGCTGGTTCCTCTGCTCCCACCTGTCACTCCCCAGTCCCTCCGCCAGTCAAAAGGAGGGATGAAACATTACGTATCTACAGCCTGAAGGGATGTGAGCAACGAAAGGCGAAAGGCACGTGGCAACAAAAGGTCTATCTGCAAAGAGGGAGCAGCAGGTAGAGGTGCGTCCCGAAGAGCGGCCAGGGCGGGGCGCAGGCCTGTCCATCCAGAAGACTCTCACTCACCTTGTGCTAACAGCAGCCTGCCCTCTCAAAACGCAGCTGCTCCAGCTAGCTTCACAGCGGTCTGGGCACGAGCACAGGAGACGAAGCCCCGACAGTGCTGGACCTGCTCCCCACTCTCTGCCCGACCCATCGGGCCCACTGCAGCCTGGGTGGCAGGTCACCCCAGGGCGCTCCTCTCCGTCTGTCTCCTACTCCTTTCTGACACAGCACAGTGGGGCCAGGTCTCTGTGCCCAAGTCCCATTGGCCACACCTCCGTGGTTCCCGCTCTCCAAAGCTCTGGTAACACCGTCGGTCCCCTCCTCACCCCCCAGGCCTGGTGGGGGGCTGGCGTCTTCCCCCTGGTTTGCTGCTGAGTACCCTACTGTCTCCCTTACCCCCTGCCGACAGACACCACCCATGCCTGCCAGCCTCTGCCTGCCAGGGCCCTGACCGTCACAGGCAGGCACCAAACGGGGCCGAGGGGCTGCACAAATTTAAACTCTGGCCAACCCTCCATAAGAGGGCCAGTTTTGCTACACCCTTGCCATTTCTGGTATTACAGACTTTTTTTTTTTAATTTTCCCAACATGATGGGCACAGACTTCACAAATGTGAAGCTGCACCTATCAACGTCCAGTCGCCCACTCTGTAAACACGTAAACTGCCGTGCGCCACGCACTGCTCAACGCCCTGCAGACACGACGGACACCACCACCACCCTGCAGGGGCCGGCAATAAACAAACGCAGAGCTGCTGGCGGAGAATGGGACGTCAGGAGGGCACTGCGGGCCGCGAGGGGCACACGCAGCAGGAGAGCTGGGCTGAGAGGAGCAGGGCTGCTGCCTCGCAGAGTGTGCCAGCGCGCCACCCCCTCCCCGCCACCAACCCCATCGGTGTTTCAAGCACATTAGCGGAAACGTTTAATCGCATGGGGGCGGCAGTAGAGGCGCGGGTCAAAGGCTGGAAAGGAGTGTCCCCGTGTCCCCACGGCCAAGCCGCAGCACTGAGGCAGGACCGCTGCCGGTTCAGGCCCCTCTGGGGAGAAGGCCTGCCGGGACCCGCGCCCACCGCACTGACTTCTCCTGATCGATCGGGTGCCAGTGAGCACCCCTCAGACCGGCTGGCCCTTTGCTGGCGATGTGCTGGTCTCGGCCCCGGCTCTGTGGACCCCTCCCCCCGTCGTTCTGATCGTTTGTTTTGGATGTACCACACACACAGCAAGACGCAGGGCGCGACGGACATGTGACTGAGCTTGGAATTCTGTTCGGTCTCCTTTGCAGTATTTTGTAAACGTTTAACGTGGTCAAACCTGCCGGGCTCTTCCTTTGTGGTCTCCCTCCGTACGCCAAGCCTGAGAGACCCTTCCCTGCCCAGAGGTCGTCCAGACAGCGTCCTGTCATCTTCGGAAACTGCAAGCGCGTCGCTCACCAGTTACTGATCCTGCTCTTGGTCTCCCAACCGTCTGTCTCACATGTGTAATCAAATGTTCCAGCATCACTTCTGAGGACGTTCTTACTTCCTCCCACTAAATTATCACGCTGCCCTGTCGCTCCATATCCCGTCAAGTCTAAAATCCTTATCAGAAGGTTTTTATAAAAACTATGTTAGGTCTGCCATCTGGCTGACAATTACAAAACATCAGACTGTAAGAGGAATTCGTATTTTAGAGATAACAGAAAGGTGCTCCTTAGGCATGAAACAGGGCCTGTCAAATTTCCCTATATCTAGGGATGTGACCAGGGGCCTTCTGGTCTCTTCCATCTGTCTGTCTGTCTGTCCCTAACAATTAATTAGACTATTTTCATTACTCTTACTCTTGCTTTGTAAGCCTTACTATCTGGTAGAGTAAGACTCTTCAGCTTGGTCACATTCTTTAGTTTATCTTGACTATTCATGGCTCCTTTTACATGAATTCTAAGACTAGCTTGCCAAGTTAATTAAAAAACCCCTACTGGAAAACTGCTAAGAATGACATGTAATTAACACATGAATCTGTGGGTAAGTTTGTATCTTCGTAATACTTCATCTCCTACCCACAATGTGGCATACAGTTTGCTATTTCATTAGGATTACTTTTATGAGACCTGTAACGCCCTTCATAAAGGTCTTGCATATATTGTTAGACTTATTTCTCCAAGGTGCCTTGGTGTACTGGTGGCTATTGTGAGTGGGGATATTTTAAACTGTATTTTCTAACTGGTTTTTACTGGTATAGAAATATGCTATTAATATTTTACCTTGAATTGAGAAAGCGTGAACTCTCTCACAAGCTTTAGCGGTTTGTCCGTAGGCTCTCTTCCACTGTCCATGCAGATAACCCTATCGCCCACAAAAAAGAACAGTGCTGTTTCTTCCATTCTAAATCACATACCTCTCCTTATCTTTTCTCACTGCACTCGCTAGAACTGGAGAATCCCGAGTAGAAGCGGTGACAGCAGACACCCTGACTTTAGAGGGTGCTGTGTCTACACTGTCATCACGGTGTTTCCCACAGGGTTTCGATGGACGCGCTTTGTTAAGCTAGCAATGCCCCCCTGCGCTCTTAACTGACTGAGAGCTGTTGTTATGAACATACGTTGGATTTTCTATAACCAAATTACTGTATTTTTTCAATTAATTTTCTAGTGTGATATGTGCCATTGAAAGGTTTTCTGGCATAGAGTCATCCCTGTATTTCCAAGATAAAATCTACTTGGTCGTGACATTTTACTCCTTTTATACCCAGCAGAATTTGATTTGCTAATATTTTATTTAGATTTTTTCACTGTGCTAAAATCCTAGACACCAACACACCTTTTAGACCCAGAACCTAGCTGTTTCATATTTCATTTATTTCTACTTCTTGAAATGTGTCTTATTTTCTAACTCACAGAGGTATTTTAGTTTTCTCCTTTAAATGTCGGTTCCCAAGGCCTTTGCCAGCAAGGCCTTTCCGTAAGTCCCTCTGCACTGGCTCCACTTGGCTCACACCTTCACTTACATTCGGGACTGACTGCCGCGCGTGGGACAGTGTATATTCAAGTTCCTGGTAAAATACCTGACATACCATAGAGCTGAGTCAATCCAATTAACAAGTTGTTGAATGTTCAATAAACTAGAGTATGTCCTCATTTCGTGCTGTCAATAGATTCTGCGACTTTAAGCAAAATGACAAATAATGAAGTGAACTTTACCGTAGACCAATGATACACCTATCAACACTATCACAAAACCATGTTATTCTACGACCTACGGTAGAATTTTCAAAACCAGCTTTTTTAATGAACAAAGTGTTTGGAAATGTTACACATTCAATTTTCCTAATGTGCTGGACTTTCTAAATATGCCTTCTCTGTGTCCTCTGGAAATGCACCCCACAGCACTGCATACACAGGGGTCCACCGTGTGAGCCACTGGGACACATGCTCCTGTCTCTCGGGCCCGGGGAAGACCTGAATCCTGCATTCAGCCTTAGGAACATGCGTCAGTGTGTAGCACGTATGCGTGCGTGCAGGAGCGGGCGGAAGGTGTATGCACACGATTGTGTACATACCACTTCCACTCAACTTACCTTCAAGCCAGTGTAAGTAACTACATTTAAAAATGCATGCGCCTAGAAGCCAACTCTACTTACAACTATTTTTTTAAAAGAACAGTACTATGACACTTTATAATTAACTTGAGCTTACAAATTTCCTTTAAAGATGTTACTTCCACCTTCATGAGGCAGCTCTTGCCTGCCCTGCTCAGTCACTAAGCCTCTTATACTTTATAATGAACAAATAATACCTAATAAGCTTCCTATAGTTTCCCACACACCAGGTTCTGAAACCACCTACCCGTGACCACCTGTGGTTTATAAACTCTATAATCTTGGGCAAGTTGCTTAATATCCTCAAGTCTCAGTTTTCTTATAGGAAAAAAAGGGGGGGTGCACTCGTTCTGCAGTGTAACTGTGACAACTACATGCAATCAAGTGCGTAAAATTACCTGTCACGTAAGGCAGGTGTTCAGTAAAGACTGGCTTCCTTTCACTGCTGTTCAAATGTCAATGTTTCCTTTTCTTTCTATCGTATAACCGTTTCTTCTCCCCCTTTCTGGTCTCATGTTTTACTCCACCCTGCAATGTTAAACAGCTTAGTACGCACTTCAGTATGAACTTAAGCAGAAAAGCCCAAAAAAGCACAAACACCTGAGTGGGCAAGAACATCTTTGTGCATCTGAACCCCTCATGCCAACCACAATGCCACACACCTCCCTCGGCGGTGTACATCGAGGGGGTCACTTTCTTAACCGGGGGCAGGGGCCACACACAGGCTCTGAGCGTGGGGAGGGTCACACCTCACGAGGCCTCGGTTTGTCAGCTGACGCCTGATCCTCGGCGGGAGGAGCGAGGCAGAGCCACACTTAGCGGGACGCCTAGCTGCACTGGCCGAAGCTGAACAGGTAAGCTGGCTATGTCAGGTAAGAAGCGCCGCTTCCATCCCTTTGTTGTACAAGAGTCATAATATCTATTTACAGTTGGATAACTTCATAGCAGGAAGACGGGAAATCAAAGAATACATCAGAGCTTACTAACACCAGCAGTTATCTCCGTCTGAGGGCGGGCAGCGCTGCGGCCTAAACGAGCATAATCAGTGACTGATGGGAGGCACCCCCCTCACGGCACTCCGTCGCCCGAGCAGTTTAATGTGTATTATCTCACTTGCTTCTCGGCAGAAGCCACAGAAAGCTAACTTACAGAAGAGAAAGTTGAAGCTGACTTCGGCAAAGTGCCTCGCCAGCAGCCGGGAACGGCGCGTGGGGTCAGTGCCCAGGCCACCGGGCCAGGTGCTCACGCCTGCGCCAGGTGCTCACGCCTGCGCCAGGCGCTGGGGAGCTGGGGTGGTAGGCTAACCGGTGAGCACACACGGCCTCTCACCTGGAACTTTCCACCGAGAGGGAAAGGCGCCACGCCTTCACCCACTGACCCAGGCCACAGCCACTGGCCCTACTGGGTGCCATGCGCTGGCTCAGGTCCGGGAGCCAGGCGGCGGCTTGGTGAGCCAAAGCCCTGCCCTCGGGGGCTGCTCCCTGTGGCCCTGCAAACAGGCAGGTGAGTGTGTGCAGGGAGGGGCGTCAGGCACACCGGACACTCAGTACTGACCCAGCTGGGCCACTGTCAATAGACATGGTTCCCTCTGTCACGATTCTCTATTTTCAGAGTCAGCTTCCATTCACCCTCTGCAGGAACTAACCCCGTTTTCACTTGACTTTCACCCCAGGATTCTGGACTTGGCTTTATGACACTGAACTCTTCTCTATGGAGAATTTTCTGTTATTAAAAAAAAACACACACAAAAAACCACGGTACTCAAGTCAGTGCCTGAGAAGCAGCTTGAGGGCGGGCCATTCATCATCACGTCCCTGCCGCCCGAGGCGTGCTGCTGGGCCGCCACGCATTCAACTGGCCCCCGCTGCACGGGTGGGGCAACCCCTCGGCAGCTGCTGACGCCCCGGCCCAGCACATCTGCTTTGACCCCAACCCCAGAGGCCCCCCTACAGCCTCTTCTTTCGAACGTCCACCTCCCAGCTGCCTCGCTGCCGTCCTCAGAGAGCTGCAAGCGGTTCACTGAGAGGCTCGCAGCCAACGATGCCTGTACCCACCTCGCAACAGAAGGCCTCACGGGACTCCGGGAACGGGCACACACACAGCTCGGAGGACACGGTGAGAGGTGTAAGGGACGACATGGACAGTCATTCTCACTCATGCTCGGGTTTTCTACTCACTGGTGCAATCCATGTGGCTTTACTGGGATTGCAAACTGTCGATTTATAGACACGGTTTACAGCCATGTTCTGCTGATTACATTCCCTGAAGGGGCTGGCCCATTTGAGTGCTTTTCTTGCTAAGATGGCTAGATCTGAGGGAGAGAGAGTGCCAGGCAAGTCTCACCTTTTCGGTGTGAGCTTTGCTGGGCTACATCAGCCTATCCAGCAGAGCTGAGCAAGCTACACCACCTGACACAGTTTCCAGGTGGCAGGAACGGCTGTCATTGTCACACGCGGAGAGCAGTGGTGCTGCCAGCCTGTGCACTCACTCCCCGGGGCTGGTCAGCGTGGCCCCAGGCGGCAAGCCAACCCCCCGCGGGCCAGCGGGGCCAAAAGCAGCTGCAAACTCCTTGGCTCCTGGGCAGGAACGAGCAGGTTACTCTCTTGCATTAGAGACTGGCCTCCGGTTCCTCATTAGTGAAAGGAGGATAAAACATCTACCACAAAGGTTGCTGCGCTGATTAAAATGTGTATAAATGATCTTCCCTCAAGGTAGTTGCAAATATTTATCAACTCCCTGCTCAGCTAATCCAAGTGTTTTCTCAACTTGAGTCAGTAAGTGAAACACAAGTATGAGCCCTGAGGAACGTCCAGCAGAGGACTCTATGGGACACCCACATACACGCATGCAAATACACACGCACATATGCACATACACGTGTATGACACTACATAAACCCCCAAAGAACTCCACACTGGATGAGAGGAGGCAGCGGGAGAGCGACTCGGCCCGAGCTGGCCACGAGCCGCACAGCAGCCGCACGTGGGCCACGTAGGCAGGGCGCCCTGATGTACCCGGGGCGGAGGCAGTGATCACGCTGGGGAATGTGTAGTGAGGACTTCGCATGACCAGGCACTACCGCCAAATCCTCCACTATCACCTTGATTACTTATCACAAGCACCTCCTGTGTGTGTACCATTACTACTCCCTCACGCTACAAACGAGGGAGCTGAAGCCTTGCAGTTCATCAGGGGGTGCCGGCTCGATCAAAGGAATCAGCCCACAGCTGCACCGCAAGGCGAGGCGACGACCAGAACCAGGACAGGGGATGAGATCGGCCAGACAGAGACCGAAAGGCATGACGATCACCTGGTTGATAAGCAGACGCCAGCCGAACCCACGTGGAAGGGACAGGGAATCAAGGGGCGGGATGGGGTGCTGAGGTGGTCCTGGGACCCAGAGCTCTGGCAGGGGAGGGCTTTCAACCCCAACCCCAGGGTACAGCAGGGACTCTGCCCTTCGGTGGTGGATTTTTATTTTCCCATCAGTGACTTAAATAAAGAGAAAATACGCAAGTCTATTTCAATTCTGTGGACACCACCAGTCTCCAGGGAAGCTGACCTGAAAGACAGCAGAGCTGAAACTGAAGGCGACTTCTGGCCGATACGTGGAGTCAAAACCAGTAAGATGACATTTCACAAGGATTCATCTAACTCCCACACTTGGGTTGCAAAAAATCAGCTGCACGCGGACAGATAAGGGGAGGTTGAGATTGACAGCAGATGACGAGATAAAGATGGAGAGAGGGGTCCCGGACACCCCCACACCTGCTCAGGAGGGGCCAGGGGCATGACTCAGCAGGGGATATAACCTCAGGTCACTCTGGCAACAAAGCAGCCCTGTGCAGAGGACGGCTATGATCTCAGGTGCGTGGGCAGGTCTGGTTTCCATCCTCAGCTGGGTCTGACACGGCTGAGAACCCCTCCTGCGGAGCACTGCCCCCAACTCCCCCCGCCTCGCAGAAGCTGGCTGGGGCTGCCGCAACAAAGCCGAGCCCAGGCAGGCTGGAACACCAGGAATCTCACGATTCTGGGTCTGGAAGTCTGAGATCGAAATGTGGTGAGGGCTGGTCCCCTCTGAGGCCTCTCCGTGGCTTAGAGGCGGCCGTCGGCATGTGCCCATGGCAGTCTCCCTATGCACGCTCCTGTCTCCACGTGCGCCCTTTGGGTAAGCACGCAAGTCCCGTTGGCTAGGGCGCACCCTCTCCACCTCATCTCCCTGGATTACCTCCGTGTACGCTCTCTCCAAACAAGGTCGCCTCTTGAGGGCCTGGGGTTAGGACTTTAACACATGCGTTTTGGGAGGGCACAATTCAACCACTGAGCTCGGCCCCTCCGTTCCCGTGACCTTCAGTCTGTGTCATCAGCTGCTTCTCCTGCCCGACGTCTCCCTCCCAACCCTGATGATGGCAGCGGTCTCTACAGCAGGGGTGTGCGGGTTCTACCCATAAGCCCACCTCTCTCCTCAGGTTTCACTGAGCCACACCAGCCAGGGTTTCCGTTTTGTTTTGTTTCGCTTTGTTTTTTTAAAGATTTTATTTGTTTTCAGAGAGAGGAGACAGAGAGAAACGTCAATTGGTTGCCTCTGGCACTACCCCAAGTGGGAACCTGTACACGACCCAGGCACGTGCCCTGACCAGGAATCAAATCTCCTCAGGTTTCAGGTGGGAAGCCACCTGCCTATCAGGCATCACCACCTATGTGTCCCAAAACTTCTGTCACCAGCTGTTCCACGCTGCCCTGAACCCTCTGTCTCTTCAGGGAAAAAGACAGTGTTCCATGGGCATCAGCCATGAACCGTGGGGCCAGGATGACCAGGCTGCAATCCTGGTTCCCCTGCTTCCGGCTGGTGGCCTGGGGCTAGCTCCTTCCCATCGTCTCGCCAGTTAAGGGGGACTTTCTTCTGTAACTATTGAGTAGAAGCCCAAGGCTGACAGCAAGGCCCTGGACGTCACTGTGTCCCATGCACGTCTGCTACTTACTTAGTTCTGTCTAGGTAAAGTCCTTCTCCCAGGAACTCATGAATTGTAGGTTCAGCTTGTCAGGGTTTTTTGTTTTTTTTTTAGGCAAAGGAGCCAGCTGGAATCTTGACAGGGACCACAATGCATCCGTAGATCCCTCGGGGCGGCGCTGCCATCCCAACAACACCGAGTCTTCCCAGCCCGTGAGCATGGGAGGCCTTCCCCTTCTGTAGCTCTTCCTTGACTTCTCCCAGTGGCGTTTTGTAGTGTTCGGTATACAAGCCTTGCACTTCTTTTTGTTAGGTTTATTACTAATTATTTTATTACTTTTAATACTATTATGAAAAACTGTTTTCTTAATTCCTTCATTTTCCACTGTAAATATTTGCAAGTACAACTGACTTTTGTATGCAGGTCTTTTATCCTGCAACCTTGTTGAACTTATTAGTTCTAATAGTGTTTTTGTAAATTACTTAAAGAATATTATACTGTCTGCAAATAAAAGGTAGCTTTATTTCTTCCTTTCTAATCTAGATGTTCTTTATTCATTTCCTGGCCAATTACCCAGCCAGAGCCTCTTGTGCAGTGCTGACAGGAATGGCAAGCGCTGGCACCCTTGCCTCGGTCCTGATCTCAGGGGGAAAGCATTCGGTCTCTCACCATTAAGTGGGAAAGTTCACTTCTGCTCCTAACGAAGTTTGGGGCTTTGGGAGGCTCATCATGAAGGGGTCCTCACAGTCTCTTGCCTGCAAACACAACCTCCCCGCAGCTGCCAGAGTGACCTCCCTAAAGGCAGGGCTTTTCTCTCAGGCCGAGGGCGAGCTGGGAGCTCAGACCCTCGCCGCCCCCCCACCCCGCTTTGCCCCGCCCCCTGGCAACGACGGAGAGAGACCTCGCAACACCCGCTGCGGCCCCGTCCCTGCGGTTTTCTTCTTTCTGTCCTTTTGTTTGGGGTGCAATTTCTAGGGCTACTCACTTCCCCTACAATTCTTTTACGACTCTGTCCTTCATGTTAGACACTATCCGCAAGCCCCATCTAGGGGAGCCTGCCTGATCCCATGCTGCCCATTCTCTGTGCACACATGTGTCCTTACAATTACCATATTGTATGATAATTGTATGTTTACGGGTCCCTCTTTCCCAATAGACAATCAACTCATTACAGCACCATCTCTGCCTTGACCTTGGCTTCACCAGCGGTTAGCGCAGTGCTGAGCAGAGAGCACGCAGCACGGCACTGGTGAATGAATGAACGAATGACTCATCAAAGCGGCCCCTCGCTTTGCTGGCACAGTGATTTTTCTGAAGTGCAAATTTGATTATAATACTCAATTGCTAAAAACCCTTCAGTAGAGGCTACTGCCCTCCAGGAGAAAGTCCAAATTTCTTACCATAGCATAAAAGATCCCCCAGGATCTCTCCCAGCCCCACCTCCACCCATTCTTTAAAGCCCGCCAACCACTTGCAGCCCCCAACGCCAGGACCCTTTGGAATCTCCCCAGTCGTGTCCTGTCACGCCCTCCACGCTGGACTGCCTCGAATGTCCTCCCCTACTGTTTACCTGGAAGCCTCCCAATCAGTTTTTCAAGAGTCAGCTCAAACATCACCTTTGAGCTCCCAAATCTGTTCATACAGCTGTCTACTTTGCTTGGATAGTTCAAAGGCACCCTAAAATCCCCAAAGCTAAGACGGAACTCATGACAATCTCTACACTGCCACTGCCAAAAAAAAAAAAAGAAGACACCTTTCCTTTCCCATGATTCCTAGCTCAGTAATGACGCCATTGTCAGTCCAGACACCCAAGTCAGAAACGCTTTCTCCTCTCTCACCCTCCATCACCACATACCATCCTTTTTCCTTCCCAGACACCTCTGAAATCCAGCCGCTCCTCTCTGCATATGCCGTCGCCCTAGTTGAAGCCAGCCTTGTTTCCTCCTGGGCCAGTGCAATAACCTCGTGGTTGACCCGTTCCCACACTGGGCTCCCTTAGAAATCCACTCCAAACTGGAGTGAGGAGGCAGGTCCCGTCGTTTCACTCCTCTTGTCCCTCCCCCACTTGCAATCCTGCAAAGGCCCCCGGCACACTGACGATAAACACCAAACCTTGAGTGGCCACAGGTTGCATGGGCACGTCCCCCTGAACACTCCTCGGGCCTCCCGGCCCTATGCCACCTCGGCCCCAAGCTCACCCCCGAGCTCGCCCCCGCCTGGCTCACTCGTACTTACGGTGGGTCTCGGCACGTCCTCACGGGACTGTGGTCTGAGGCCCTTGTCTGAGCCAGCGAATGGCTCAGAGAATCCCACTCCTTCTCCGCAGTTTGTATCTCAGTCTGAAAAGAGGCCCTCATTGGAACTCGTGTGTATTCCTGCAGACTAGGAACCCATGAGGGAAGGCACCACGTCATTATGCACAGAGGCACACTTAGTAAGCATTTGCTAAGTGAGCAAACATGCGTGAAGTCTTCACTCATTGCCCCTGTCACATAGAAACGACCACTCCTCGCTTTCGGGCTCCAGGGCCCCTTGTCAGAATTCAGCGAGGCCCCTGGGCTGTCTTACTGGAGCACAGTGTTGACTTAGCGCCCCCTACCGGACTGTGAGCTCCCAGCAGAGAGGAGGCATTCTCATTTCAATACCTGGCACTGAGCATGTGCTCAGTAATTGAAGGGCTTGCTCCTGGCATGGGTGGATTCTGGTTGCTACGTTTTAAAAGGGCAAAGCTGTCCTTGGTCATCACAGGGCCAGGAGATCTAGATGGGTTTCCAGACTAGAATCGTACAGCTCAAGGACAGAAAGGCTTCGAAGAGGCCCCACCCCCACCCCCCCGCTCGGTGTTAGGGACTCGGACGTGGACCTGGTGAGGGCCCAAGGGCAGGAAGCAGCACCAGGGAGTAGACCTGCGGATGCAAGTTCGAGGAAGAATCTGAGCCCCTCTCCGTGGACAAACCAGGCAGAGACCCCATGACCACTGCTCCCGCACGCTGTGCACAGAATCCCTGCATCTGGTAGGAAACGGACTAAATTCTTTTTTAATTCAGTAAACATTTGTTGAACACCTATTACCAGAATGCTGGGAACAGGGTAGCGGATGGAGGTGCCCACAGCACCCTCAGGGGCTGCGGGTGACCATGTGGACTCTTCCCCCACAGGCCCTGAGAGCCGCTTCCACCCGCCAAGTGAGAGCGCAGTCCCACTTGTCTTAATAAGTGACCCTTTGGACAAAAAAAAAATTTCTTTGGGCCTGTTGATATGTGACCCCAACTGCCAATCAATGCCCCAAAAAACAAGCTAGCTAAACCAGCCACGTGTATAATGTGGTTCTTGCAACAGTTGCCAAATTGACTGGCAATGCCTAAGTGGGAAAGGGCTATGTTTTAATAAGCACAACCAAAAAAAGACTTCATCTCACTTTTTCAGAGACACTTGCAAACCTTTAAAATAACACATCTAAGAGCCAACGCTTTGCAAGTGACATTCAAGGGCAGGCCTTGTTGGGCCACTGCAGTGGGCAGTGCCCCCACCAGGACCACCTGGAGTGGCTCAGCGCTCTGGGATCTGGAGCCTGCGAGCCCAGGTCTCTGTCCCACTGGCTGGGTGAGGCAGGACACGCCCTTTCCCTCCCTGAGCCCCCACCCACTCCTTGCTAAATGGAAGGGATCAAACAAGCAGGCGGGATTGCAGCAGGGGTCCCAGGAGCATCCAGACAACGGGGCCAGGTACACAGGCGGCACGGGGCAACGCCCGCCACCTGTCTCCTGTGGCGTCTGAGCTCTTGGACCAAAACGACACAGACACCTGGCAGCGCCGACCTGGGAGCAAGGGGACCTGGGCATCCCATCCACCTCAGATGCCACGCACTATGCAAATCCAGTGCCACCACTTCGCCTCTGAGAGCTTCCGTCTCTGCCTCTGAAAATGAAAATACCACCACCACCCGCCACACAGGGCTACGGTGAGGTTCAAGGAAAGATGGATGCAAACTGCTGTGTTAGCCTCCTGTTCTCATCATTACAAGCAAAAATGCTACGCAATTACTTTTTAATTACAAATTTATTTTCTTTTCTTTAGCCTGCAAGAAACACACGTGGCTCCCGAAAGAGGCCTGGAAACGATCAGCGTCTGCACTAGCAGCCCAGCCACGTTTTGCAAAATGAGAACAGACCCGTGGAGAGGCCCTGGCCCTGGCCTGCTCTTCCGCCTGCGGCCACGGAAACGCAGCGCCAGCTCAGAGAGGCCGAGGAAGGGCAGCTCTTCCTTACGTTACAGCCACAACGAAGAGAGTCCAGCTACTGACAAAATGTGGGGCCTGTCGCGGGGCCGCTAGTATGAAGATGTGACTGAGAAAGCATGTAAGGACAAAAAAAACGTGAAAAGCAGAATAACAACGTTAATGTAAGAAGGAGAAAGCTTCAAAAAAGCAGGTCCAAATAAAATGTCCATAACCGCTATGTAGCAGCAACAATTAGAAAAGCACACCTTTTTCCATTCAAAAGCCGTTCCTGTTTTGGGGGTGGAGGGGCAGGGGCAGGGACTGGCCCACCCACCATCAAGGATGACAAGTGAGATCTTAGCTCTGAGAGGAGTTGAGCAGAACAAGATTCTATGTGACAAATCAAGGGACCTGTCATCCATCTGGGGCTAAGGATTCAGTTCAAAGAAGAATCTAGTTCTCCTCAACAAGTAGAACTCTCAGGTGTCAATTCTGCATTGGATCACAGATTTTCTTTTTCACAAAATTCAGTAATTTTTCTTTAAAAAAAAAAAGAGGCAGGTTCTTTTTCTATAAGACAAGTGTATTTCCACTGCCAAAACGTGGATAAACTGTCCGCAGGCGAAAGGAGCTAACAGCTCCTGTGCTGCTCCGCCAGGCCCCACGATGAGCCGACCGCATCGGCTCTTCCCCGGAACCGGCAGGCAAGCGCCGACTTAGTGCGATTTCACCATTAACAAACCGGCCCTCACGACGGCCCAGTGACCTCCTCCAGATTCACTGGTTTGTTTAATTATTCTGGGAACACTGGAAGGGCACCTGCCACGGCCGGGCTGAAGCTGTAGGTGCTAAAGATGTGGCAGCGAACGAGCCAGAGGCACTGTCCGGCCAGCTCTTCTCCCAGTGGGTGACAGAGGACAGGCCGGGCGGCCGGGCATGAGGGAGCCCCTGCCAGTCTCCCTTCCCAGCTCTCCTCACCTTCTCTCCCGCACTCACCACCGACCACCCCGCTTCGGCCGCTTTACGTTTACAACTCCTGCCTCAACTCGCCACCACAGTCACTGTCACCTCTGCTGGGACGCAGGCTCCCTGGAAGCAGGCTCTCTGCCTCTGTTCGCTGAGGGATGCCGTGCCCACAGCGGACCCTCAGTAACTATTAGGTGAAGCACTGCCCCACACCCATGCCCTTTATCTCACTGTCCCCAACTCCCTGGAACTCAGCGGTGTCTCCCCTGCCACGGTGTGCCTCCTCCCTGCCCCCAGGTCCTGTCCACAGGGAACGAGTATCAGGAAGAGGAAAACGGAGTCTGCATTTTAAATAACGCCAGAATTTCTGCTGAATCTCACCCAAACCATTCAGCTCAGAGAAGGCTGAATCTGCCGCCTTTTCATTTAGTGAAAGCTAAAGGAAGAAGGGAAATTAGGTCTCTCACTCTGCAAATCCAAAGAAAATCATAGGTCACAAGTAACAGAGGAGCTGAAAAAACAAATCAAATGCTCAGTCCTGTTTCTAGCTCTCATCTCCCTGAGAAAGGGCAGCCCCGTGTGGTGAGGCCAAGGAACTGCACCGAGAGCCGCAGCCCGCAAGCCTCAGCCCTGTTCCTGCTTGAGCCACAGAAAGCAGGCGGCCCAGTAAGCTCGCTGCCTCTGTTCTAGAGGCTGCTGCCCTACGGCGCAGTCCGTGAGGAAGAGCAGGGCCCAGCAGGCCGGACCGGCCCGAGTGCAGAAGCAAGGGGAGAAACCGCACTGCTCCTGCAAACACAAGCTGGGGGCGCTCACTGGGCGCCCTCTAACCGTCCACTGTGTCAACGGCCGAGTCAGTTGCGTGTGACTCGCACTCGCCCTGCCGCACAGGCGAGGAAGCTGTGGCCCACAGGGGCCGACAAGCGGCTCCGAGGTCTCAGCAGTACCTACCACGCCTTGGAGCTCACCGGACTCGGCGCACCTCATCTGAGGCCCGCGGGCTCACCCCTTTCTCCGCCGCTCCCGGTCATGCAGGCACCCTGCCCAGGTGGTCTCCACTCTGCACAGCTCCCGGTAAACCTCACCCCACTTTCAGAGACATAGCCCCGGGCTCAGAGGCAGGCAGCAGCGCACCCACGATGACGTAGCCAGCACGCACAGGGTCAGGGTCCCCTCCTGCCTCTTTCAACTGCGTCAGGTGGGCACAGCAGAGACACCACAAGATCTAGCCCGGGCAAGACTAGGTCAGAAGGGCAGAGAGGAGGAAGGGGCACGTAGGCCACCAGGAAGTCCAGAGCAGCCAAACCATGCAGGGACACCGACAGAGAAAGGCTGACTCCTGGCACACAGCTGCCTCCCCAGGCCAGGTCCCAGAGCTCCGGCGGCGCCGAGCTCAGAACCGTCGTCCCGCAAGGTGCTGCTCTGGGCCGCGCTCCATCTTCCTCCTCCGGACTGTGGTGCCCCCAGCCCCGGTATTCCGCTGCGACACCAGCCCCACGGTGTGGCACAGTCTACGGCCTCGGAGTACAGCCTGCAGCTCCGTGGGTGCAAACTGTAAGGCACTAGACGCACAGAGTCCAAGGGGAACCAAGAACGGTGGAAACGTCTGCCGCGCTGTCGCAGAAAAAACCCAAGCGAAGGCACAGGAACAGCCACCGCCTGCCACCGCGCGTCCCAGCACCCCCCCCCCGCCCCTTTCAGGTCGTGCTGGCGCTCAATCGCTCGGCTCTCCAGCGCTTCCCCCCAAACTGCCCCCTGGGCGGTTCACAGGCTGTTCCACGCGCCCCCGCCTGGGCCAGGGTTGGCTGCTCATCACTGTGCTGCTCAGTAGAGTCTGAGTTCCGTGGAGACAGTACCTGCGCTGTCTGACCTGTGGTCTCAGTACTAAGGCCAGTGCCTAATACGCAGCAGGTGTTCAACACACTTGTAATGAATGAATGAATGAAGTAATCGATAAACTCCATGTGGCCTGGCCGCCACCACTGAGTAATCAACGTGTGGGGAGGAGGGCAGACACAGAAGCATGAAGTCCTGTGGATGGACAGTGGTCATGGCTGCGCCACAATGTGAATGTGCTTAAGGCCACTGAACTGTGCTTAAAACTGATCCAACTGGTACATTTTGTGTTCTGTGTATTTCACCGCCATTTTTAAAGGGCAGAGGGGCACCATCCCAGCCTGCACTCTTTCAGCTCAGCAGGCCTGCCTGCTCCCTGCAAGAAACGCAGTGCGCAGGTCGGGAAGGCGGGCCGGTGGCCAGCCTGGCCAGGCCCCGGCGGAGCTGTGCACGCCGCCATGTCCGGGACCCTCGGCAGACAGTCTCCCACTGGCAAGCTGGGTTCACGGTGGCTTTCCTAGGTTCTAACTCAGGCTGAGCTCCTCAAAGAGGCCGACTAGCCCTCCCAGTGCCCGGGTCCCGGCCCCAAGTCCCGGGCCCAGCAGCCTTCGATACAAAAGGGCAGCGGCCGCCAGTCACCGAGCAGAGGCCAGGTCGGGTTTTCTGGACATTACTGCCCTTCACCCAGAAGGACAATCAGATCCAGCTTGATGCCTCTTGGTGCTGGATGAGTCAACATATGAATGGATAAAGCAGCAAGTGAACGGCCTCAGGAAGACATGTTGAGGGCGCGCGGGGCGGCGGCAGCAGGGCCGGGGGCTCGGGCAGCCACGCTGCTGCGGCTTATCAGTGCAACCGACCCCTCGGGCACCACTGCAGCCCTAAAGTCACAGCCGCCTGCCGGCCCTTACAGGATGCATCAGCGTTTCCATTTGTTATCACAGCCTTTGTTTCAATAAACTGCATCTTAAATGGAAAAACCAAGAGGAAGAGAAGGAGGGAGGGCATGGGAGAGGAGGAGGGGGACGCAACAGGGAGGAAAGGGGAGGCAGAGGGGGAGAGAACAAACTCTGAGCCTAATGGCCAGCTCGGATCACAAGGAACGGACAGGTCGACGCAGGAGCCTGATGCATCCAGGCCCGAGGGCGCGTTCTAAAAAGAGAATGACTTGGAAATTATATTGAAAAAAGATTTTAGGGTTAATTAACAAATGGAAAGAGAAAGTTTTGAGAAACTGAAGCAATCTCACCTAATGACATCCTCTCAAATGATAACAGAGCTGCTAGCTGAAACCTTTAGTGAAAACAAGATATGCAGAGCTGCGGAGGAGTGAAATTAGGTCTTCTATCAAAGCATGTGACAGACAGGTCGGGGAGACGCGACACTGACAGGTGGCTCCCACAGGCCCGGGGCTCCAGGCAGCGGGGACACGAGGCACAAGAGCCACCACTCATTTCTGACTTTTCCTCATAATTTTTACAGCCAACCTTCCTTCATCCCAACAGCCCCGCCCACAACAGAAACCAGCCTGGCCCACCCACACACTCCGCAGGAACCTCCCTTCATAATGTCACAAGGTCGCCAACGACTTCCCCACTGCCCAAGTCAGGGGGCATCTTTCACATATTTCCTACTGGCCCTCCCCTCTATTAAGAGTGTTCACCAGCTGTGACTGTCCCTTGGTCTCTGTGACCCTTCCTCTTCTTCCCAGAGCCTCTCCCCAAGTCCCTCCATAAGCCACACCCACCTCTTGTGCCGCAGGAGCCTGAGGGGCACCCTCGCCACAGGGCTCTTCCTCCCCTGACTGCTGCTCCCAGCCAGGTCTCCGGCTCCAGTTCAGACATGTCCCCTGAGCCCTGGACCTGGACAACCAGCCATTGCTGAGCTCCAGGCACAGGGCCCACTTTCGGATCAAAAACACCTCCCTCCAGCCCAAAGCTGTGCATACAGCAATTGCAACAGATTGAAAAGCCTCTCCCCCCGCTCTGCCTCAAGCCAGGGCGCCCCTCGGGGGCCTGCTCCCAGTCCCAGGGCAGGGTCTCACATGGAGTAGGCAGGTGCCCGCACCAGCGCCTGGCCCCTCGCTCCGAAGGCTCCGATCTCACCAAAGGCAGGGAGGACCCACACGGAAAGGTGGCTGGCACGGCTGGGACAGCACGCGGTGTGGAGGGCACAAGAAGGCATGCGTGACGTGCGTCGCACTTCCAGGGAAGCACTTTCCCCGGACCGACCCGACTGCGCAGTGCCAGGTGCAGGAGGGAGGGAGGCAGGCCGGCCCCTCCAGGTGGGGGGGTGGAGCTGGCTCCAGGCGCCTGCCCCTAGAGCTTCGCCAGCGAGAGGCGCAGCAGCTGGCCTCCCTCTTGCAGCGCGTCTGCAGCCTCCCCACCCTGCGAAAGGACGGTCGCTGACGCTTACAAAGCCCGGACAGGGCTGGATGTACCCAACACGCCGTCCCACACCTCCCCTACCTCCCACCCACCCCCCAGCCACCGTAACTGCTACCCAGGCCTGCTCGGGTCTAGGGACCCACCCCGTACACTGCACACATGGCGCGGGCGGCCGGCCGGTCAAACACAGGTGCCGGCAGCCAGCTGCCTTCGCCCTCGCCGGCACGGGGCCACGCCACGCACAGTGTGAGTGACAGCTCCCCATCTCCAAATAAACCCAAACTCATCATCAGGTCCAGGGGGCGCAAATGCCTAATTGATGTCAACAGAAATGTCAGAGTGAATGCAAGTATAAAGCAAACGGCTAAGTTTCTGGGGACATGCAGCTGCCACTGACACCTGGGTCAAGGGTAAATGTCACATCAACAATATTTTAAAGAGGATTTCAACAGCAGAGAGAAAGTGGCCTCATGGCTGGATGGGAGAGGAACAAATCCGTATGCTCATACCCACGCCACACGCCGGTCCCTGGACAAGGTGATTCTGAAGGGATCTCTGCAGAGGACCGCGGGGAACACGGCCACCCGCCACCCACGCCCTCCTCTCCTGATAATACCCCCATGCTCCTGGGCAGAGCCGCCCGGCCCCCAGTGCTGGACCCCGGGGTGGGCTGCAGGCTCAGGCCTGGCTGTGTGCTGGGTAACAGGGGTGGTGGGAGGGTAGGGTAAGCCCAGAGTTCTTCGGTCCAGAAGAGAAGCGCACACTCTCCTCACACAGTAAGCCCGGGGAGCGCAGGCCCAGGGTGGTCAGCCACACTGCCGCCGCCTGGAAGCCAGGAGCGACACGGGCGCACAGGCGACGGAAGAGGGCTGAGAGCTGAAGTCTGACTCTGCGCGCAAGGCCACTCCTCCCCCTGAGCTGAGCTGGAAACTAGCTCTTTGTGAGGCCACCACGGAGAGCAAGATTTCTGCCGCCTGCTACAGAAAGTGGGACTCGGCACGCGAGTGGGGCTATCAGGGAAGACCACTGTGGACGGGTAGGACCGGTGGCCACAAACAGGCACCCTGCAGTCCTCATGGGGACTCGGGTCCCTGACAGACACCCACACACAATGTGGGCGAGCGTGCCCACTGCCTCCCCCACCACCTGATACGCTACTGATCTGATGGGCAAGTGTCGGGCACAGACCGGATGGTGTGCGCGGGTGGGAAGCACCACGCCACAGTCTCCCCGCTTCCTGGGTTTGCCAGGTGCCCCCAGGAACACTGCAGGAAGGGTGAAATGAACCAGGACCAATCCTACAGACCTGGCATTGTCCCCGCTGCCTCCACAGGCCAGAGGGACAGTTGTGAGACTTAGGGTCGAGACAGGGAGAGGGCGCAGACAGAACGGCCCAGCTGAGGTCTGCAGCCTCCGCTCTGCGCTCCGAGCCTCCTACACCCGAGGGCGACGCGGCAACCCAAGCCCCATCCGGACCTCCTTCCTTCCACAGCTCCCGCAAGGCCACCAGCGGGGAGGGAAAGGTCCCGCTTGGGGCATTTCGGGGTCTCCAACTACACAATCAAATGTCCTCCGTCTTACGGATTTTGTGCATGAACGTCACAGAGACAAAGAGCACTGTCTCTCTACCGGCAGACAGGAATGGCTGGGGGCGCTACACACAGGTGAGATGCAGGCGAGGGAAATGCGCTCCTGAAAGGGCAGCACTACCACGTGCTGGACGTCGCTGACTCGTCCACTCCCTGAAAACGTGACTGAATTTTTGCTGTGCATGTGGGAAACCCCCTAGGCGGCTGCTGGAGGTGAAATCTCTCTGGAAGAGCCCCTGTAAAAGCTTCCCTTACGCGTCGCTGGCAGCCCCAGTGACCACCTCAGCTACAGCTCTGTCCCGTCACCTCTGCTAAGAGCTATCAATCGCAGGAACCGGGAACAGCGCGGTATGAAAGCAACCTCCGGACTGGCGTGCACAGGAGCGCCGAGGCCTCGCCACGAGGGCCCCGCCACCCCTCAGAGCGCCCTCCAGCCAACACCCGACCACGCATCCCAGGGGTGTCCCAAGGGTGCCCCAGGGGCAAGGGCCCACAGGCTCTGAGGCCCCTGGGCTGGGTCCTGGTGCAGACAGCAACGTTCGTGCCTCTGATTCAGGGATAGTGGGACCTGGCCACAGGGTGTGGCCACACCAACCCAGGCGCTCCATGCAGGGACAATCGAGGTGCTGAGCGCCGAAGACCCAGAGCACAGGTCTCCGTCCTTGAAGACAACTGGTATCATGGGAGGGCGGTCAAACACGTGACAGAAGGAAACATTACTGCCTCTTACCTGTCATTTCTTTCCTCCCTTCTCACTCTAGAAATTTCCTACGTGAGAAGCAGATTTCTCCAAAAAAAAAAAAAGTTCTCAGCCGACTGAAGAGCCCCCCAGGCCCGCTGCCCAGACTCCCCACAGGAAGCGGCCCACCGGGCAGGCGCAGCCCGCAGAGGGTGAGCTGGCCTTCAGGGCGCTGCTGCCAGTTCCCGGCCGCCGAGCAGGACGCCGGTGGAGGCCGCGTGGAGACGGGCTGCTCCAACAACAGGGCTCCAGTCCACCCCAGTGCTAGAGTCACGTGCCTTGAAGTCCCTGTCCTCACATAAGCAGGATGGGCGGTCCCTTAGGAGGTCTGAGAGCAAAGAACTGGGGGAGGTCCCAGCACCCTTTACCTTCTCCGCCCCACCCGCCGGACTCAAGTGTGCTCGCTGCGGCGTTGACCACTAGGACAGGAGGGAGACTGACTTTGTTGAGGGCCTAGTGGGTGGCAGATGCTGTCACGTACATTTTCTCTATTCTCACAAGAACTCTGAGGCCCATAGTGTCCCCACCTTACAAACAAGGACGCTGTAGCTCACAGGAGCTCAGGAGCTGCCCACAGGTGACGGACAGGTGGCCCGGAATGGGAACCCAGGCCCGCCACTGAAGCAACACTTTTTCCCGCGCCCCCTTCTGCCTTGACACGGCCACCTGCTCGCAAAACAGTGGAAGTCACTGCACTGCAGGACAGCGGGGAGAGCAGGGGGGGGGCCAGAAACCTGGGTGGGTGTCTCCTGCCCTGCATGTCCCACCTACATGACACTAAGATACTTCCTAGGCCTCTGTCTCCCTGCAGGGAGACAAGTGTCCACCACTCAGGACTGCCACAGGGATGAACTAAGACCATGGACGTGGCCTGGCACCTAACCCTTCTCTCCTGTAAGAGCGTTAACACCTGGGGAGCCGTGGTTGATCGGAAGGGTCTGAACCAGCTGTGTGCACGTCCAAAGCCGGCCTGCAGCGCAGGCTTCTCGGATGGGTGTGACTGGCGCATCCGGACCCAAGCAGGGAAGGCCAACCAGGCCGGTGCACTGCCACCCCTCGCCCTCGGCAAGGGGTTCTGGAAAGTTAACGCAACTCCACATGGAACTCGGCTTCCATCATCAGCAAAACCTAGGCCAACTGGTTCACTTTAAGTACCTGAAATAACGTGCAAGGTGTTCAATGGGGTGCCTCTCACACAGGTAGCCGCCATTAACCGTTTTCACTAATAACAACAACTAGCAGCCACAACTTATTAGGTATTTTCGCAAACTTCCAAGGAGGCCCTGTTTAAATCCAGAGCAGAGGCAGGACAAGGGCCCCGCGGGGGAGGGGCAGGTCTCAGACACCTGCTACACACACCCCCGCCCCGGGCTGCTTGGAGGAAGGTTTCTAAATAAACAGTATTTTAAATCCCCGGCTCGGCAATCTCAAATGTGCAAATGTGCTCCAAGGTGACCTTCTAATGGAGATTATGGTTGCTCACCTACAGGAATAAATTTAAATTACACACTTGGAGCTGAGGCACAGATTCTTGCAGATCTCAGCTTAAAAATCACGACGAACAGAAAATTAACCCAAATGCAGTGACCTACCTTTAGAATTGGGAGCAGCTTCATGTTGGAGAATTGCAAAGTCCACCTGAGTTAGGTGAATATAAATCTTGGATCCAAATCTGCAAAGTTGAGCTTAAAACATCTAGGAGAGACTGCTTGTTTTTCAGATCACTGGCAAGTTTGAAAAGCTCAGATTTGAGGCAGAAGGAAGGAGAAAATGATGTTTTCCCACCAAGCTTCAGAAGCAGAAGGACTCCCTCTACTCTCAGAAAAATGCCTGTTTGATGGTTGTGACTGCCGCTGGAGCGTCCAGCGGGAGGGTCGGCGGCCGGGTAGAGAGGCGGTGTGTGTGTCGAGGTCGGGGCCAGTCCACTTCCCGCCAGTGTGGCTGTGGACACACTGTCACTCCAAATGCGGATCCTCACACTCCCATCAGGGTTAGTCTGAGAATTACCGAGCCTGGACGCAAAGCCCTCCGCCCAGAGCCCAAGACTAAGCTGGGTCCCAAAACATGGAAGGCGCTACATCTCATCATTTTGTAGAAGGGAACACGGGGTCCAGTCCTGCGTCCAGGGCTCACCTGGAGCCACAGAGTCAAAACCCAGTTTTAAAGCCTCTTTCTAACCCTGGGGCTACCAGAGCTGCCAGGGAAGAGAGCAGGGCAGGCGTTGGCCTCCCACATCACAGACCGGAAGCTGGAGGCCCCCCAAGTTCACAGGGATCAGGCAGGAGAGCCTGGGTCCAAGCCCAGGGCAGGCTTCCTCCTCGACTGGGTGCAGGCCTGCTCCCAGGCTCGTGCCCCCTGGAATCAAGGGCTCCCCACATGAAACAGTGTTGCGGGCTTTAATTTCCTCTTTCCTTACCGGACATGTAACAGCATTCCGGACACAATTCCACCCTTATGGGTATTTCATTTCATGAGTTTCATGGCTCTTTTTAAAATAGCTATCTTTTTAAAATATCTTCAGGAGCAGAGAACATAAAACAAGAGAACACAGAACAAAGAGAAAATAATCAGGACCTGTCCCAGGGGAGGCAGCAAGGCTAGAGACCAGACGGAGCAGGTGGTCCAGAGCTCCAGACGGACCTCTCCCTGAAGCTTCCAAGGCACCTGAGATGAGCTGGTCTGCACCTGCTCATGCACGCCACGTGACTGTCAGGAGACAAGGGAACGGCAGGTTTCCTTGGCATGCCTGCGAGCGGCAGGGGGTGGGGCGGGGCGGGGCGGGGGGCCAGGTCTGAGGCCAGCTAGTCTTCGAGGCTCCGGGAAGCCAGCACCTCCCGCCCTCCCGCCCTCCTCAGGGAATTCACAGCTTCCCCCGTCCAACCCTGTGGCACCACCAAGAATTACTCAAGGAGGTGATTCACTTGCCTGACATTGCACAATTGGCAGGTGGCGAGGCAGGAACTTGAACTCGGGGCTATCCAGCCCCCAGAACCCTTGCTGTTTCCGCTGTGTCATGCTGCTTCCACTAAACAGCTGTTCAAGTCAGTAAATCACTAAAGCAAAGCTATACAAGTAAAATTCTTCCCAAAGTCAAAGGTAAATATTTTTGCCTCCTCTCTGCACCACAGTCTATATCCACAGATCTTAATTTCATTACACTCCTCTATGGGTTTAAACATCTTTTCCGAATGCATTCCCAAAATGCACACCTAAATTATGCACATGCCCACTTTCAAACACGTGCAAAAATCAGTAATATGCAAAAAGCTGAGAGTAACTTTGGGAAGCAATGGCTTGACTGGAAACTACAGGGCTTCAGACAGAAGCTACTCAGAAACTTGGTCCTCTGGCCGGTCGCGCTGTCCCTCACGGGGCACTGGCTAACAGTTCTGAACCCGTGGTGCCCGTGTACCGGGGCGGAACAGAGCCGTGAATGGGGGGGTGGGGCCAGGTGTCTCACTGTTGGGGAAGCAGTGACAGGTAGACGAGAGGGGAACATCAGAACACTCCCCGTGGGCCTGGACCACGGCGGACGTCAGCGTGAGCTCCTGTTCACCTCTGGCCAACAACTGACATACACAGATGGGCAAACACCTAGGCACAGGTTGGGGGGCGCATGGAGTAGTGCACACGCCCTTCCCGGCTCTGCCACAGGGGGCCTGGGGGCCACGTCATGCCAGGGCACACCCTCCTAAGAGGAGAACCCCAGATAACTCCCGCACGTGCCCCCACAGAAGGCGGGGCTCGGTGCCCACTCGCCCTCCTCAGACCGGCCACCCACAGAGCATGGGCAGCGCCTGCTGACTTGCTTCCAGGGAGCTGAGGATGGAGACTCGATTCCGGACGACACTGCCCAGGCCAGGTGACCCTCAATGGTCCCACGTGATGACAAGAGTGTGTCAGCTCTGTCTTATCATAACAAAGAGATCAGAAAACCCCAGATGGAGGGACAGTCTGCGAAATACCTGACCAGTCTCCTCAAAATGGTCAAGGTCATGAAAAACAAGGCAGGGCTGAGAAATGGCACAAACCGGGGGACACCTGAGCGGACCTGAAGACTACAGTTCACCTGGCGTCCCGCACGGATCCGGGACAGGGAGGACAGCGGCAGATAAACTAGTGAAGCCCTAACAACGAGCCCCGCTCATTACCAGCAAGGCCCCGGTGTCAGTCTCTTTCTACACAAACACACAGGCTGATGTGAGGTGTGAATGACAGCGCTTGGGTGAGGGCTCTTCGGGCAGTCTGCTGTCTTTGCTGCTTTTCTGTAAATTTAAAACTATTCCAAAATAAAAAAAGGGTACTTTTTAAAAAAGGATGACATGAAAATGAGCATCCTCCTTGCGCCCCAGAGGCCTCACGCTGTCAGGGTGCCGCCCGCCAGAGTTCTGACCTTCGAGGGCAGGGGGTAGGAGGAGAAGCGCTCGCCCACTGAAAGGAAGCCCGCGGGCGCAGTCTCCAGCCTGCGGGGCGCGTCTGTCCCCCTCTCCTGGACCTGAAGCATGTCAATGGGAGACCGTAACTTAACGTTTACGATGGAAACACTTCACACTCAGTCATACAGCCACGGCATCTTTCCCTCTCGGGACTGCTCTCATTAATATAGGGGCCCTGTTTCTTCTCTGGGCTCAGTTTCCGCGGGGAAGGCTCCTGCTTCGTATTTCCCACCTCAGCGCTGCTTCGCGTAAAACCAAACTGCTCCTGGATGCTTCCAAGGGTGCCTCGGCTGGTCGCTCTGTCTTAACACTCAAGTGATACCTGACGAATTTCAGAGGACGCCGTCCCGGGAACCTCTCTGAGTCCGTCGCCATTCACCGGGCTCGGTGCCTGCTGTGCACGCTGCTAGAGGATCTTCGATTCCCCAGAACAGCTCTAATCTCACGCATCATATCTGCTTGTCATTTATACGCTCTGCCAGATGACAGGTCTTGATATTTAATGAGAAAATACAGTCATTCTTTAACTGAGTCATTTTGATGCTGGTGACATTTCTACACATCACATTCGACTCCCACTCAAGAGCTTACCAAAGGAGGAGGAGGAGAACGGCACAGAGAGAGGCTGAGGCTCGGGAAGGAGGTGACGGCGAGCAGGGTGAAGGTACGTGTTACCCCAAGGACACCGCCAGGCAGGTACAGACACAACCGCGTCCACAGCGGCCTCTGCGTCAGCAGGGGGAGCACAGCGTACACAGGGAGCTTAACGCAACAGTGTCAGCGCTGCGGTGAAGCAGGGAGGGCTCCGGGAGAGCCGCGTAAGGTTCTGGCACTGTGGAGAAGACTCCAGACTCCCACAGGCCTGGGTCCGGGCTGCAACAACACCATGTATTAGCTGCATTCACCGTTACAAAGTGTCAGCTGCGAGCCTCAGTTTCCCCCTTCCTAATGGCGATATCACCCAATTACAGGCTGTTGGAAAGACGTGAAGACTGCGTTTCATGCACGGCACCGGGCACGGTGGACGGTCGGGCTCATTCCCGACCGCACAGTAGATCACCACAACCTCAGTCGCAAAGGGTCCCTGGGGAGAGACAGTGCACACAAGCCTCAAAGCGGGGATGCCACCATCCATGGCTTGCTGAGGTGTTTGGAAACATCAGAACTGGTTTGCAACCACTCTCAGGGCCACCAAAACGCTGGTGTGGCTCGGTGTCAGTGCTCGAGTTATTACCGTTCCCATGATGACTTCCAGGGTCCGGTTATGCTGTCACTTGTAAGCTAACTTCCAGTGAGATGGAAACTGGTGTTGTAGCTACACAGCTTGGAGGGTCAGCTGTGCTGTCAGATGCTACTGTCTGGGGCTCTGAATGGTGTCAAAAAAATAAATAAATAAGAGAGAGCTGGACTGAAGCCGACCTAAGTGACACATGGAGCAGATGCCATGAGTGGTCCTGACTATACACTGGTTTGGACTGATTAGTTATAATAGAATTTGGGAGTCAAATGGGGGAAATTTCAGTATCATCTGCATATCGGAAGCAATAAAAATTTACTGGGACAGGAAATTGAACAGCACCCATCGGACAAAACAAGAGGTAGAACAACTACAAGGGGATGAGCTCAGAGCCACACCGGCCAGAGTGACCGGAGCACCTGCAGCTAACAGCATCACTGATGAAGAGGGTATTACAGAAATCCCATCAGCGTTGTTTAAGTGCTGTGATCCAGGGGCAGGCATCAGATTAAGAACTCGAACTTCAGCAGAAATCTCAGAAGACTGCCACGTTATGGCCTTCTTGGAAATCAGAGATTTTAACCACAAATGCATCACTTGAACTACCTTTAAAAAAAAATCACAGGGAACCCCCTGAACAGGCTGATGAGAACACAGGTGGGCAGGAGGTGGCCCAGCCCAGGGGCGCTGTTGATGCCAGTCAGGCCCATCCTGACGGGCGTTTCTGGAAGGTCTGGACAATATCACAGAGCACCTGGCTCCTGCTCCCGGTCCCTCCTATATCCTCCTCCTTAGCCAGGGAGTCCCAGGAGTCACTCGGGTCACAACTGATACGAATGAGGCCATCTTCCCCGTGCCCCCCACATCCGCTGTCTCACTCCCGACCCGCTTTGTCTTCTTCCCTGCTGACGACTGTGGTACCCAGGCCCGTCGCACCTGCTGTCAGGCTGACTCTGAAGTATTTGACGTGGACGCTAAAGAGGGTATTACAGCAAGACCCAGTGGGATTTGTCCCAAGAACACAAGGATGGGTTCTACAACCCATCAGTGTAAGTCGCAATATTAACAAACTAAAAAAAAAAACAAAAAACTGCACATGATCATCTCAAATGACACACAGGAAGCATCTGAGAAAATCTAGTATCTGTTCCTGGTTTTCAAAAAACTGTCAGCAGAATAGGAATAGAAGGGTGAAAAAGGTAAAATAATTATCTTCTAGTTACGCAGCAGCTTTTCGAGTCAGGCGAAGCCTTTCCTGCGGCAGCCAGTAACTCCTTATGTATCCGTCTTGCATTTTCTTTCTTCTCTTTCTTAACATTTTCTTCAGGGGCTGTAATTTGTAAAGCAATGATCTTCTGCCCACAAGACATCTTATGCTTACTCAAGACGGACATCAGCTAATTCTCTGGCTCCTGACTTCCTGGGCAGAGCAAGGAAGAAAAGCCAGGACACTCCATTTGGGTTGACAAAGCCAGCAATTCCAGGCCTGGGGCCTGACCACGGCTCCCCGTCCCCCCGACAGTCTGCGATCTTCACGGCGGCCTTGTCCTCGCACACCTCGCCCGTTACTGACCCAGTGCAGGGAACTGCCCCAGACACCTCACAGAAGCGCTCACATCTCCTGGCCGCCGCTGAGGCCGGTTCGCCGTCTTTGAGCTCCTCGTCTCCGTTCTATGCGAGTCAGCCCCCCTTTCCTGCCCCCCTCAAAGCTTTCTATGAGTCTGCTAGTCGGCTGCTGATTTACAGGGCACCCAACGCATGCGAGGCACCCCGAGAGCACCAGGGAAACAGAGCTGGCTGCCTGTGTGCGGCTTGGCATCTGGTGGCAAGTCAACCGCCAATGGCTCCATCGAGTGATGACGAGATAACGCCGGAAGGTGCCAACCACAGAGGGAACAAGGATGCCCAGCTGCCTCCTGTCTTGGGGTCTGTGCATCCTGCTTCACTCGAAGAGCTCCCTAGACACACCGAGGATGACCTGTCTCCCCTGCAGGTGAAATGAAGTGACCTGTCCACTGCGACCACATCTTAAGAAGCGGAGGTTCATTCCTGGGTTGTTTCACCTGCTTCAATAGTGGAAATATCCCCAGGTTGGGGAATGGGCAGAATTCTTTTGTGTAACGTGGTCGATATTTAAACTGCTTTGGATTTCTTAGGGACCAATGAGGCCGCCCAATTGTGTGGGACAGCACAGTTTGTGGGCTCCTGGACCCCATACTTGCACGGGCTGAACTTTCCACTTCCTTCCCCAAAGTAGCACACTTGCCTTCTGCAGTCGTTCTATCTGATCTAATTCCATTTTCCTGACAGGCAAGAATGCAGTGAAAGTGCCCGTTTTCTGCCGCTGCACTTCCCCACTGTCTCCAGTCGCCCACCTGTGGGTTCTAAATGCAGCAGCAGAGCTGGTGCCAATGGTTCACAAGCCCTGCCCAGCACAGAGACCCTAAGGGTGACCCACCAGGCTCCCTCAGTGACAGCATCGGGCCCCAGTGCCCTGCACTGTGTGGCCACTCATCGTAACCTGTGCAAGTGCGCGGACAGGAGCAGGGCTGGTAGGTTCACGTGTTTCCTGGATTGGTGTTTCTGGCCTTTCCCTAAAACAGCATTTTAATGCCAGATTTGACTTCAGTCGGCTATTTATATTAAGGTTGTACCACAAATGTTTAGGAAAGCTCCTTCCCAGACATTCAGGGACCTCAAGCAAAGCTGGAGAGTGTCACCGTGTGCTAGTCTTTGCGAGGGACTGCTGTCCATGCTGCTCTCGAAGGGGTTTGCTGTCCAGTCCCACTGACAGAAGTGCAGGACAAACTGAAAACCACTTCCCACCTGAAGGCAATGCTCCCCACACGGGCAGCGGCAGCAGCACCTGAGAACGCGTTAAAAATGTACACTCCCAGCCCCACGCCCTACAGAATCAGAAGCTCCCCGGACAGGCAGGCACTCTGGCTCCCGAGCTCCCAGGGAAGCGCGCACTAACGCTCACACTAAGGCACTGGTGAGACCAAACACAGCGTATGACAGGAAGAGAGCACAGCCATCCTTTGGAAACACTTCCTTTTCTTTCTGGTCCATTCCTTTAACACTTACAGAGCGCCTCCCATTCCCAGCCTCTGGACCTGGTGCTGGAGAGGCGAAGATAAGCAGTGTGTCACCCTCACCTTTAACTCACAACCTCCTAGGACAACGGACAAATAGGTAACAAGTCCGCACCTGGCAATCACGCCGACCAGCACCGCAACCCATCCCAGCAGACTTGTCTGGTAACCCTGCTGACAGTCCCACCCAACAGCGAGCCGACCCCTCCCGTTCCTTCCTTCTTGGCCACCAGCACCTCTCACAGCCTGACGTCGTGTTACTGTTTGTCTCTCCTGCCCAAGGCGTGCTCTGGGGCACCCCTGTCCCCCCATGGCAGCCCCCCCTCCAAGAACTGATCATGGGATAGTTAGCTACTAGGTTTTGGGTTGGCCGAAAAGTTTGTTTGGCTTTTCCTGTACGACGGCTCTAGCAGTGCTTAGTTTTCTTGAACGTCACTCAAAACAATTTTGTTAGATTGTATTGTGACAGCTGTCATATCCATGTGCACTTTTTTAAAAAACATCAAAACTGGTGAATTTTTGTGCAGCTATTTTAATATTGAAGATGGACGAAAACACGTAACATTTTCTACGTATTATGCTTTATTTCAAGAAAAGTAAAAATGTAACACATGCCAAAAAAGATTTGTGCAGTGTATGGAGAAGGCACTATGACTGACTGGATGTGTCAAAAGTGGTTTGCCACGTCGCTTGGTACTGTGGACATTTGGGCGAAATGACCCGCTGCTGTGGGGCTTCTCACGCACCGGAAGCTGCGCGGCAGCGCCCGGCCTCTCCCCAGGAGAAGCCGATAGCCGGAGAGAGCCGACACACTCAAAAATATCCACATCAATAAATTTATTGGTGAAAATGAAAAAAAAGTGTCTTTTATTGTATAATTTTACGGAATGGACTTTTTGGCCAACCCAATATTTGCTGAATGGAAAGGGTGACCAAAATGCTGCAGGGATTCAGGTAAACAATGAATGTCATGAAAGGCAAAAGTCCTCACAGTGTCAGAGCACCAAGGAGTAGTCCTCCGATCTCTCCCCTTAGCATCTGCTCTAAAATTCCCCATGCGGTGGACTCTACTGCTTACTGCTGAATTTCTTGTTAAGTTTTGAAATTGGTGAACAGATTAAAGGATTCTGTTGAAGTTTTTATGCTTAAACTTTGTGAAAAGAACTTCCCCGTCTCTGTAACTATTACTGGGACAGATTAGAAATAATTCAGAACTAAAGTGGATTTGCCATTCTGTGAGCTTTTCTTATCTACCAGGGCTAATAGCAGACACTTTCCTCCTTATTATAGCCCCGGAAGAAGTCCTATTATCTGCATTTTACAGATTGAAAACTGAGGGTCAGGTAGGCGAGAAAGCTTACACTCGCTACTCTATAAATACAGCTTAAATCAATACAGAATGTTTTGTATCCCATAATAAGTTTGGAAACTTATAAATAGCACCAGCTTTGGATTTAGCCATATCTGGGTTTGAATTTTAACTTCCACTTAGTAACTGCTTGACCTTGGGCATGCTCTTTAATCTCTCTGAGCTGCTCGGTAGTTTCCACGGGAGCCATGGGCGGCCGCAGCCGCGAGAGCAGCAGCCGGGAATCGGGCGAAAGCGCTACCCCTGCCGGCCCGGGCGCTGGGCTGCCGCGCCCCGTGCGCGGGCCACCAGCGAACACGTGGCCTCACACGTTTTCTCCTCTCGACTGACAGGAATCTTAATTCTCTGCCTGGACCCCAAAAGGCCCATGGAAACATTTTTCATTTGTGACACAGCTTAAGAAAACAGGCCATTCGTTAGAGTTTTTTTTTTTTTTTTTTTACTTGATTACATTTGCTCTTTAATTTCCTTAGCAGATTCCTCCAGTCAGTCCATTTGTAAACACGACCGTTGAAGTGTAAATGCATACGAGAACTTTAAGGGCATCCACAGTTCCTTAGCGTAAAGGCAAAAACAGTATCAAGTGTTCAACGTGGCCTAAGGTATCACCTGAGCAATGTTTGAGTTAGACTTTGCTCTGAGTGAGGGAGCTCTTACTTTCCTGTCCTGCTTTGCTGATGACAAGCATCTCGTCAGAGTAAGAGAACTCCCTGGACAGGGACTACGTCACCGGCTACCAGGAATGTCTGCGCCTGGGAAGACTGACTGCAGGCCGAGCAGGGCCAGGCCATGGCTGTGAGGAAATGACGGGAACTCGAGGACAGAGGTGCCGAACGATGGCAGCGGTGGGAGTGGAGGGCAGGGTGGGGACGCAGGAAGGCATGCCTGGCGTTGCTCGTGCCACCTGCAAAGGCCTGGCAGACAACGCGGCATCGGAGTGCGGTCCCGGGACTGAGGAATACGCCAGGAGTCAAAGGCGTGGAGGAAGGTCCTTCCCTCGCAGGGACACCGGCACAGCTGAAGAGCCGTGGGGCGGGCGCGCCTGTGGCTGGGGGAGCAGCCTGGTATGGCTGGTCCTCGGGGGAAGCAGTCAGCCCCAAACCTTTAAGGGCAGTGGGAGCTGCAGGGGATTGTGGGTCCATGGAGTTCCCATCTAGTCCTAATTTTTGGAGAGCTTTTATGGAAACATACTGCACACTGTCTGATGTTTTTCTACATCAATCATTGAGTGCTTACATAGTTCTCCTTTCCCATTCATTGATATGGAGAATTATATTTGTTGTATTTCTAATGTTAAGACCAGCCTTGCAGTCACTCCTCAGATAAACCCCACTTGGTCAACACCCCACACACCGCTGGACAGGCCATGCTGAGAGGCTGCGTCCGGGAGCCCCGGCTGGCGCTGCTGCTTCATGAACTCTCCGCCTTTGGTAGCGGGAGCAACGCTGACCGCATAGAATGATTAAAAGTATTCACTCTTCCGGGTTTCCAGAAAGAAGAGTTTACATAAAATTCATAGTATTCTCTTAAATATTTCATAAAAGCGGTAAGTGAAAACAGCTGGGCTGGGAATTCTCTCTATGGGAGGTTTTAACAAAAAAATTCTATTTCCTGAATGGATAAAGAGCTATTCGGGTTGTCTCTCTCTTTCTGTGGGGACGCCCAGCCACCCTGTGAAGGAAGCGCCCTCAGCCGGGTACGCACATGGGGGAGCCCAGGGTCGGAGAGGCCGCGCCACAGGTCTGGCTTCCAGGAAGGTCACTGCTAGCATGCGTCCACGCCACGCGACCTGCGTTCAGTCCCAGGAGAGGCTCCACGTGGTGTGCCGAAAACCCACTCGGGACCACGGGCAGGGAAGCAGCCAGCCCGGGAAGCCTGAAGCAGCACAGACTCCCCGACTTCCGGAGGGCCTCCCTAGAGCTGCTTTCATGGAAGCACTTGTTTCCATGACTACACCGTTCCTGACTGAGTACATCTCCAACTAAACCAGGTCGTTCCTGTTTTCGGGAGAAGGGCCAGGTAGCAAGCTGGGCAGCGCCAGGAGGCCCACGACAGGCTCCACGGTAGGACTACGAGCCCCTGGTTCACACGGCTCCACGCCACTCCTAAGAGCCCCCCCCCAAACTGCTCCCCCACAACCACAGCAGAGGTGTCCCGGCACCGCGCCTCTACCACCAGCAGGCCACAGACAGAGCAGCTCCCACACCCACCCCGCTGCCCTTGGGGCATGGCGTCTGTCCCCAAGCACACCCTACTCGGAGTTTGAATGTGGGATCCCATCCAGTGTGAGCTTAGGAGGAACGTGGATTCTCCCCTAAATTTCACTGTTCCCACTTCCGACGAGACATTTGCAAAAACTGGGAAGCCTGTGCCACCTGCAGGGCACATTCCATAAACGTGGGTTCCTTTCCCTCCAGGCTTCCCGGTAAGACACACATCAGGAGGGTCCCCAGGCCAGGAGGAGAGCAGCGGGAGTGCCACTGTGGCTGACAGGCACCACGGGACCCTGGGACAGAGAGGCCCGAGGAACCGCCCCGGCCAGCGGGGTCAAACCAAAGGCCTTCAACACAGGATCCAGAAATCAAGAGGCTCTGGGACTCTGTTCACAAGTAAAGGCCAGGGCAGCGGTGCAGGGAAAGAGGTGTCACCATGCAAGGGAACTGAGGGCCTTGGGTCGCATCATACCCCCTCTCGGAGCCTGGGTGCCCTCGGTGGAGGAGGAGACCTCCTGCCGAGAAAGCTGCCATGAGAACTCGACACAGCAATTTATGTACAAGTGCCCGACGCCCAGGACGTACTCAGTAAATAATAGCCACATTTAAATACATTTATAAACACTCATCTATGTCAATACACATTTATAATTTTTTTTTTAAGTTCAGCCTTGCTACTCCCAATTGAAGAAAAACGTCACGCCATGGCCACCATGACCCCACCAAGCAAGAAGGAAGGTGGCCTGGGTTTCGAAACCTGATCCCTGCGTCTAGGAATTTACCCGGGGGAGCTGACCTTCGGGGGGAGCTAAAGTGCAGACGCGAAAGCGGGGTTGCTGAGGGGCCCGAAGCCCAAGGGGAAGCCCAGCAGCAGGCTGCTGTCGCTCCAGCGGGGCTGCAGGTGACAGGACACCCGAGGGCACTGTGGGGATGTCACTTCTCCAGCCTGCCCGCCCTCACTCCTGCCTCAGACCTCCCAACACCTGCATCCGGTGCCGGCATCCCCGTTCTCGCCTCCACCTCCGCCCCTCTGGGGGGAAGGGTCTCTCACCCCCTTTCCCCCTGGCCTACACGACGTCTTCAGCAGTGACCAAAATGGAGGGAACATTCCCAGGGTGGAGAGAGCCCAGCTATACCACCCACCTCCTCATTGCAGGGTCCCCAGAATGGAGAAGAGTCCACCCAGAAACCCAGCTCCTTGTAACTTCAGTGTGACCTCTGTCCCCCAGCATCAGCTCATTCCCTTCTGCCGTGACCACACTTAAGACAGTGTCCCTGTCCCTCCGCTGCACAGCCCCAATCCCTGCACTCACCCCGCCACGGACTCAGGGCCCGCCTGGCCCTGCTCTGCGGGCCGCCTCATCACTCCCCGCCCTTGGCAGGGTTGGCATCAGGCTCTGAGCAGCACCCCAAATGTCCGGGCCCAAAAGCATGCTGCACGGGAAGTCGGTTTGGTGGCCTCGCTGCCTTCCCCCCGCTGCTGGCTGCGAAGACCTCGGTCCCCTCACTCCACACAGTGTCCCCAGGCAGCTCAGACCAGCGGAGCCTTCCCGCCCCGACAACAGAGGTGCAGAGCTCTGGTTCGGACACCCCGGCGCCCTGAGGCCACGGCCGCCTCTGCCCGCCCAGAAGCCCCACCCGCTTCGCACTGACACCTCCTGCTGCCGTGCTTCCTTCTGGCTTCCTGGGTGTTTACAGACCGGTGAGTAGAGGGGTTGCCGGAGACGAAAGGAAAGTTTAAGGGATAAACATCCGAACTGAGGATAATAACCCACTAAATACATTTTTCAAATGAAGAAAGAGGCATAAAGTAGTCCACTTCAATCAGTGCAGGCCTCGACTGAACCCACACATTGGTGAGACCTCATGAAAAAGAGGCAGCGACACCAAGACACGGCGTCCTCCTAAGACATGGCCACGTGGGCCTCAGGCGGGCTGCTGCCCAGAGCACAGCGCAGGACGAGACATGCTGAGACACCAGCTGCCCGCGAACACGACTCGGTCATCAAATGCACACTTCCTCCCCCTTCTGAAAAGTACCCAAAACTGCCCCCACAAAGGCTGGGCAGGGACCAAGAGCACCAAGCCATGTGGGAGGCTGCACACGGGGGACCGACTTACCTTCACGTGGCTCGGGTCTCCGGGCTTGCCGCCCTCAGCGGGGTTTGTGGGTCTGCTCTCCACACGAGGCCGAGCGACCTGTCGGAAGGGGCTGCACAGTGGAAAGCCACTCACGCTGACCGCATCTGGAAGGCGAGAACAGAGGGCGTAAGGCAGAGGGTGGCTGGGTTTTTAAGTGCAGGAGAGTTGTTCAAAAATGAAGAGCAACTGGGAAGAGCCTCCAGTCTCTCTGCTGTTCTATCTCGTGTCCATCACCACTGCCCGGCGCACGCTCCCTGAAGGCACAGTCACGCCTGCTGTAGAGAAAACGGAGAGCTGAGAGACAGCCTGGCACTGCATTTCCCCAGAGGTGCCTGCAGATTCCAGAAGATTTGACCAAGGGGCTGAGAATGTGGGCAAGGTCTTTGATATATTCACAGGATCAGGTGGGGAAACACCGGCACTGAGTGTCCCCCAAGGAAGCAGGGCTAAGTGCCAGAAGCTTTGGGTGGGACCCCAGAGGACGACACACTAAGCAAAGGGCAGCCTCACGGGGACCACCGCGCAGCTCTGGACTGTGTCTGTCCTGAGCTGGATTCAGGCAATTCTCCTGCCCAGCACCCTCATCTCGGGTCGGATTCACCCTCTTCCACAGAGCCTCCCGCACGCCTTATCGGCCCTGACACCTGCAGCCTGAGTGCGGCCTGTGTCCAGGCAGACGGGTCGTGTGCTGGGGCCATGGGTGCGGACCAGGCCACCCAGGGACCTGATTCCCCGCTTCTCCTCCATCTGGCTGAATGGTCTCGGCCAAGTGCCTTAACCTCTTTGAACTTTAAGTTCCTCAGCCCTAAAGCGGGAACAGCTACAACACACAAACTGTAGAATTATCTGGAAGAATAAATTAGTTACTGCATATAAAGTATGTATTGCAAAGCCTGGCACCTGGCAAACATTCAAGAAAAATCCTTATTATTATTGTTACAGAAACTTATGTGTGCCTTAGATTCCTTGTATGACTATTAACTCTGTGAACACAGAATTCTTGGCACTTTTTCTGTATCCGCAACAGTTGCTGGCAGAACCACACGGGTTCTAGCAGATCATAAACCCTCCGTAACTAGTAAGTAGAGGAATTAATCAATCACAGCGTCAGATCTGATACTTAGTTTATACACCATGATCAGCAATTCCATCATCCCAAAGTCACAGTCAACAACCAACTCCAGTGGAATTTCAATGTGCGTCTCTCTGTAAAACCCGTTTGCGAAGCCTCAACCCGAACATCAGAGCTACTGGGTTTGAATGAGTCCTCTTCCCCCTTTCTCCTGCTCCCAGCACCACGGGCACGGCCTGGAAGATTGCGCCACTACCCCACAGGGCCTGCTGTGAAGGAGCTGTTCCGATAAACCCAGATGTCTGCAAAACAGAAACTCCACGCTTTTCAGCACCTTACCCAGAGCCAGGTCAGGTGGGTCCTGCAGCGAACACCGCGCGGAAGGTCAGTGACTGGCACTCGGCCCCCAGGTCATCCTCTGCCAGCTAAGGCCAGGTGCCCAGAGGGATTTTAATGCCACCTCCCCCCATGACCTGGGGCACAGCTCTGTCGCTCTTCCCTGGGGAACACTCCCATTGTCAGCAAACAGCACAAGCACTGCTGGCTTCCTGAGGACGTTCTGCCTTGACAATGCCAGTGCTATTTTACACCGACAGCGGCGCTGAAGGCTTCGTTCCTGCCAGGGGTCCGCAAGCCCTGCAGTGGCGGGGCGGCTCAGAGAACGGCCGCTGCTCCCTGCCGGGCCTCCTCTTCTCTGTCCAGAGCCGCTCCTCCTCCAGCCCACAAGGTCCTGGCGGGTGAGGGTGGCCCTAATCCAGCCATGGCCAGGGCTGGTCCAGGGGACGGAGAGAAGACACAGGAAGTTTTCCTAGGAGGTTCCGTCTACGAATCTGGGGAGTGGCAGGAGTCTTTCTTGAATCACACACTATAGAGATACAGATTGGGCCTTCCTGCCGCCACCATTCCCACCACACCAAGAGACTCTAGCCAAGTCACACAACCCTACAGACCTCGTTTTTCTTGGCTCTAAAGTGGGAACCAACTCCAGGGAATCAATGAAGATCAGAAATCCACAGTGCAAAAAAAGGTAAACTTTTATCTGAAATTTGCCTCCCTTTTGGACACATGCCTCAAAACCTCAGAGACGACAAACACGTGTAATCTTCAAACTCAGAAAAACCCTTTTAAAAACTACACTATAGCTTTTTTATAGAATAAACCAGCGATTTTCAGCCTTTTCCATCTCATGGCACCCATAAACTAATTACTAAAATTCTGCAGCACACCAAAAAATATACTGTATTTCCTGCCGATCTGACCCAAAAATAGCTATCGTTTTGATGCACACACACCAGATAGCTACGGCTGCGCTGGTTGTTGTCATTTTTTTACCTGACAACCTAAAAGGAAAGAGGTCAGTGTCCTGGACTAAACAGTCGGGTGTCACGTTCTCTTGCTTTCTTGCAGCGCACCGGTTAAAAATCTCCGGACTAAGGACTCTGCTGTCCAATCCAACTGGAGATGGGAAAGACAGGTAGCGATGAGCTGTAAGCCGCGGCTGGGGCGGCCCCAGCCTCTGGAAGGCGGAAGGTGAGGGGCAGCCGTGGAGGGGAGAGCAAGCAGAATATGTGCGAAGAAGCAAGTCGCCAG